>UXSR01000397.1:0-36873 GCA_900604375.1 Mesocestoides corti
TTGGAAGGCGCCTGATGCGTGGATCTGGCTTCTGATTGGTCAATAAAGCCTGTTCTGTTGTACCAGTCTTCTGCACACTATGTCTCGGGTATTCTACAGTGTGGTGTTGCGACGGATCAGGGCGCAGACATGTTAGACCACCTGGCCTCAGCCAGTCCTGTTTCTCTGCGTTCCAGTGGCATGCGAGTAAGATAAGCAGCCAACCAGAAAAGGGTACGACTGAGGTGCAGTATGTAATGAACGGTGTGGGCATGTAACGCGCCCGGGCATAATAAGATAACTAATGGACTGTTATACGGGTATATTGACACGAAGTACAACGACAGTCTCCAACGTCAGGGTTAAGGGTTCAGTGTTGACAAAGGGTTTCTTATATACCTGATCCGAGTTGCTCCTGTCCGCTCATCAGCTCCGACTTGGCTTCTGGAAATAGAAGGATAATCTCGTGAGTTGATTGGCTACCCGGCTTTGGCGTGGTGGACTCGGATGGAAGGCGTTTGACGTGATTGGTCAATAAAGCCTGTTCTGTGGTACCAGTCCTCTCCCAATTAGGGCTCTGGTATTTTACTATGGCGACGTCTAAGGCCGCAAACCTATTGGACCACGTTGGTCTCAACCAATCCTTTGTCTCATTGCGTTCTAAAGGTATACAAGAAAGATATGCAGCAACCCAGAAACAAACAATTATGGGAAACGGTATTTGATGAGTTGCATAGCCAGTTGGTGGACTCGAACGTCAGTACCTGACGTGGTTCGGGCTTTTGATACGCCTCTAACGCCTCTTCTAGTGTACCGGCTTAATTCACACTATGGCTCGGGTATTCTATATATGTAATGGATCACATCGACATAAGCCAATCTACATTCTTTGTAAACGTGAATGGCTTACGCTGATCAGCAGCCAAACAGAGTCGATGATTGAATAGAATCATCGTAAAATATGCGGTTCAGCCAAGATGAACTAATGTACGTTTTGGAGTTCTTCAATGGAGACTAGTAGTGGCCAAAATGTGTTTCGTATCACTTGGGAAAACAGGGTCTTTATATAGTCTTGTCCAGGTCTTCCTACTCCTCCAATCGTATATTTTTAGGCGTTTTAATGGAGGCAGAAAACTCGTGAGTGGATTAGCACTAAGGCTCCGGTAAACTATTTAATGCCCTCATATCGGTATGATGGAGGAAGTCGCGCTCCCGGTCACGTGACTCCAACATCATGCCGCGCTTTTTAAATTCTTCCAATGGCTTGGTACAAAGATGGCGACTATACATGATGTAGCTACGCGAATTAGATGAAAAGCGTCTGTTTGACCTTTCAGGCTTGTGTTGGTTTATGAATTCTGCACTGTTGTACATTGATTCTTTTAAACTAGCAGCAGTGAATACGTTTATGCCATGCAAATCGATACCAAAACCTTTCCATTCTATGCAATTGACAATGAAGGCGAGGGTTTGGAATGAAGATCGGAACATCTTACTTACCTTGTTTAAATTTTAGTAAAGCCGGATTCGGTTGGTCACGGCCGTCCATAAAAAGTCTCACGCCACGGTGTCCAAAGGAATATCTTTTTATTTTCACCATTGCATCCAAAGTGGACATTAGAATCTACTTGGATTGTAAGTACACAATGTACATGCGTTATATACTGTGGCCTTTGTTGTACATGAATTTGATCAATAGTCGGTTGTTTGCTGGTCACACTTACCGCTAGTCTGTAAGGTGTGGTGTATGATGAGAGTTTTAAATGGAACATCTGTCGTTAAAAATTAATACGGCAGTGAACGAAACCTAGTTAGAAGCACAAAAGGGGTTTTTATCTTAGTGGTAGGCAATGTTGTACCAAAACAGGGCGCAGACGATTGCCATGTTGGTGTGTTTCCGAACGATCTCAGGAATTCTATCTTAGTTTTAATCGCAACTGAATTGCATCTTATTGGAAGCTTACACAATGTTCTATGTGTGATTTAATAACGTATCAGAAAGCCCCAAAGCAAATAAAATTTCGAAAACTAACGAGAAGTGGTTTTAAAATTGAAGGCGCATCTAATAAATTTAGTTTAAAAAGACGAATCCTGCTGTGAATTTTTCGTCCATTAAGTGTAATCTAATCTCAATTTTTTTATCTTTGTATCTAATACATTGGCTTCGATATTCCGCAGCTGAATAACATTTGGATGCACTATTAAACTAATTGCCATTAAATAGGTCAATATAGGCGTTGAGTTTAGGAAACACAGGAGTTCAAAAAAGATGTTTATTAGTAAATGATTTTGAATCAAAACGTAGAAACACTTTATCAAATAGAGACTTGGATGTAAGTACGAATTCCACACAGCGGCAAAACTTAAGCCAATAAATATTGGAAGTATCCAAATATCCTTAAAATCGCAATTATTAACATCTTGGTTCTAATAATAAATACCCTGTTTTCTTTATATACATAATGATGCAGTAGTCAATGCAATTTAGCAATATTTTTGAGATCAATTAATACAACATTTCAAAGGCCATAAAATTACTGATGTCATATCAGTAAGAAAGTTAGTAGCGGTTTGCAATGATTAGTTTGCAATACTCCAGATACGAGCCACTAAAAAACCCAATAACGGACAGAAAAGTGTGAAAACTTACTTGAGCGTTCAATAAGGTCCCAATACTGCGACGTATAAGAGCGCAGACAAGTGTTTTTTTGCACAGATGAGTGAGTAGACGACAGGCTTATGAAAATATTAACAAAGTAAATTGCAGTGAGTCACTGATACCATTAAATCAGTATGTAGGCATCCACAAGTCTCAAAAATACCAGTTAAACTAGGGATAACCGACTCCATCCAAAAATGATGCATCCCATTGCACTTCGCAGCTTACTTGCATGTGTATGGTTAGAATATACAGCCGACCAGATTTGATGATTCTAGAATACGCGTGAGATTACGCACTAGTCTCCCTCACCCTAGGAATTAAATTAAAAAAGTTAAATAGTCTGCAATGTCCGATTGGATTTTTTGGAAACAAAATTAATCCAAATTTTAAACCGTGTCTTATCAAGTTTAAGTAATCGAAAGGATCTAATTTTCTATGTCTGTAAAGTCTCGTGTTAATACAGCTAGCAGTATAAATAAATGACAAAATAATGTATTGTAAGCATTTTTCCGAACTTGTTTTACACATTGAAAACAGCTGTATAGAGACTTTCAAACTAGGCTGCATACAGACTAACCATACACAGTAATGATAATAGCTTAAATTTCAAAAACACATAATATTTCGTACTCACAAATATGGATAAGCTTAATTTGCTGCTGCAAATCCATGAGAATCAGAAATATCTTCCGCTTTCCCTTGCTCTAGAAAGCACATTCTAAATCAATATTCCAAAACTTAAGATCGTCTAAAGGTCGTAAACAATTGAAAAGGTAAATCTACAGCACAAAAATGCATATTAAAAACTTGTTCGTCATTTCACCGTCCATGCCTGCATTTAAATTATTTGATTGTGGCTCAAAATTCGAATTAAGTCAGTTTGTGGTAAGTGGTGGTCATTGTCGTCCAGTTCTTTTTGTAACTCTGGCGCTCCCTTAGTGTTGCTCTGATAGTTGATTTTTTTCAAATTGCTTAAGAGGTTGCTGTATTTCCAGTTTATCTTTGCTGCATTTAAATTTCGTCTTCTACAAAATCGTGGTAGATTTTTTTATTCCTGCATTAAATAAAGGAAATTCAAAGCTGAGGCTTGTTATCTTTTAAGAGATGACTGCGCAACAGTAATCAAATGGTAAGATGAATGAAATTTTGACGATGTTATGGCGATCAGATTTTCCTTAACCTTTTTGTGATGACCTTCAGTTTTACTATTCTTCTCCTCTGTTTGTTGGCATTTCCTGCAAGCCATAAGCACCCTAAGTCATTCATTTTTTTTCAAATTTTGGGATAAGCGATTTTCAGTTCATTTACAGGACTTTCGTACACACTTTTTTTCTGTGTTTTTCTCTGAAATAAGTTAATATATGGATCGAGATCTTTTTCGATGCTAAATTATGTTATTTGAAATGCATCTGTTTGGTCCTAAAAAGTAATGTAATGCATCAACCATGTGCACTTTCAGCTTGCTTTCTGAGGATGGTGTCCTAAGCTAGCTCCTCGTTAACTGATGTGACGTGCAGATTCATGAGCAAATTATTGATGGCTACCAATGTGTGTGGTGCAGGTGTGTATATATCGATTAAAATCCACAAATGTTTGCATTCAAGTGATGATGCTAACTATTGTGTCAGTGAAAAAATATTTGAATGCTTTAATTGTCATTTCGTCTTTTTTAGCCTAAGTTTTTGTGGAGTACCAGTTATAGTTAGAACCCTATGATTAAAATATTCCAAAATCTGTAATTTTGGAAAAGAACCATTTCTTGTTTCCTAAATGGCGTAAAGTTCTATGGTAATGTTAACGTTTTGGATATGTTTATAAATTGAGGGACGTACATATCTATGATTGAAATGCAGACCGTCAAGCCGGCCGTGCGCTTCGGTTAAATTTGCATTTGTTTCACACCTGATCAAAGTGAGTTTGAATCGTTTTCAGGTCAAAATAATTTCGCCTAATCAAATAATTAGCGTTTGTTTGTGAGTGTATTTTTATTCATGACATTAGCAATGTATATTTTTTTCCAATTGAATGTATGTTTACTGGAAGCTGGTAATATGCTCCGTACGCACATCTTAACACTCACGTACGCAATTGTGTATGCGTTCTTTACTTCCTGGTATTTTGAACAAATCTATTCCATATTGTTTTGTTGCATTCGGCACACATGCAAACAAATTAATGCTAATGTTGTGCATTGGCACAGGCATGTATTTTTGTTATGCTGTATTTATATGAATAACTATTCGAACGGCTCTATTATGTTTTTTTTCTATACAGTATGGTTATATATTGACGAGCAGTGCCTGTGATATCTTAGCATTTAACATTATTGGAGGTAACTACGCTTAGCCATCGCGGCTCTCCTAGTAAATCTATCGTCACGTAAGCTCCCAATGGGCTTAACATCCTGTCATTTAATCAGTAAGCTTGTTGTGTAAGTAGTGGTTGTGATCACCTCTACCGCAGTCTTTCGGTTTACGAACACATGACCATAAAGGATGTCATTTGGCCTTGTTCTTTAGGTTTTATGCGAACATAATGCTGAAGTTACGGGTGTTGACTCGCTACTTAGATAATGTTAGAACTGGTGGCGTGAAATCTATTATGATCTTCAGTACTGAAGGCGTTCTTCTTACTCATTCTGGTTTTAATGAGAGTGTAAAAACCACTGCGGCGATTATGGCAAACGTCTGGAACTTATATCAAAAACAGCTTCAATTAAGTGAGTCGGTGAGTCGCTTTTCTTTTAACTAAAATTTAAATCAGTTTGCATGCCCGCTGCTTGTATTATTCTTGATTTGGATTCTGTTTCTGACTAAGGCTTGTCAAATTTTGTTTTCCAAAGTTATAAGAATATGGTTGTCGTTTTAACTGTTCGAATTTATGGGTGCTTATCTGACATTGATATGTGCTCGTTATTATGTCCAACTTTAGTCCGACAGAGTTTAGTCAAATATTACATCGAACCAATGCTCTGCAATGGACTCTCACTTCAGCGCTCGTGTTTGTTCTTTTGCCACTCGATGACGAGGTAACAGGTATCACACTCAATGGCCTCGCACTTTCTACCTAAACCATTGTGCAAGTGAATAAGTATAGTACAGGTCAATGTAAAAGGTCTTTGTTAACAAATTAGCGGATTGGCATGCAGATTGATTACACGTGAAATTGCGCATAAATTTCTGCCATAAAGGTGGCCTTGGGCATAATAATAATTTGGTGATAGCGCAACCAACTGTCACAAATGAGAAGACTTTTATTAGGTGAACCACAGACATCCCTTCATTCACTAAGCGAATTGATGACTTCCCAACTGGAGTGTACATTGACATTGCAATGCAAGGCTGTGTGCACACCCTCGTCATACTTTTATGTAACTCAAGGTGTTCGTGAAATATCGTTTGAATGTTTTTTTTTCGTACTCTGCAAATGTTCTCACTGGTCAAATCGCTTAAAGACGCTTTTGTGGGAGAAGAGTAACACTTCCCAGAGTTTCGGCTCAGGTCACTGACGCTAGAGTGATATAATCCTATTGGCAGAGTAATTTCTGTGATGAACTGCTTCATATGGCGAAACTATGCTATTTCCTGCTGACTACGAAATCTACGCATGTTTCTGTTAGTAGTCGTGTAAACCCTTAGGATGCTATAAAGCTTATCAATTTGCACAAATTTTAATCGTAGCGTCTTTACTAAAATGTCAACTTTCCTGTTCACTGCTTACAGGTGGTCAATCTTGTGAACAATCCAATGATTTATCTTAAATTGGATGAATGCATCGTTTTCAGTTTTTCGGATTGAATTCGGTTTTTTCCCTCGACTTTTGCAGCACTACTTTGAAAACAGTGACAGCTGCTGTCGGATTACTTGTGAAGCAAGCTTTTTATCCACGCGATTGACCCTACCGTTTTGTTTTTTACCCATAGGAATCAATGCAGGAAATTATTGTTGAGTTGTCTGATGGAAAGCTTGTTTTCACTAAAGTTGCGTCTATCCTGATCTGCATACACGGCTCAATGGAAATCAGCATGGGACTAATGCGTGCTAAATTGAACTTACTAGTGGAGAACCTCCACGAACCTCTGGCGTTGCTTACCACTTCTAATTGATTTGTGCATTTTCAAGCTATCAGTCTTCAAATATATTTATCATATGTGCATGCTTTGAACTTTTCACTCAAACACTTAGAGCACACTTAAAGCTTGTGCTACTATTTTGGGTCTGTTGATTTTAATGTTGTGTTTACTCTCATCCATCCACAACTTGTGCTGAATAAAGTATGCCGTTGTCCCCTAGATTAACTTAAGTGAAATCGTGAAAAAGTCTTATTCCGTATTTTTGACTTTTTTTTTATAAATAAGGTTTTTCAGATGTGTGGCATGTGCCATTCATTTTCCAGTGGAAACAGGTCGGATTAACCAAACCCTTGTTCTTCAGTTACTAATTTATTGTAATCCACTATTTGACAATTTTGTGCCTTACTGCAATCCTTGCAATTAGACTCTTAGAATTTCTATTCCCTTGCTTTCATTAACGTCCATTACAGTAAATATAAAGTGTTTTATTGTGTGTTTCCAGCCTATTTAATTGCTACCTAGGTCGCTTAACACGAGAACGTAACGAAATTTATAGTGGGGACTAGAGTACAAATTGTGAATGTTTACCAAACTTCACTTTATCGGACTTTGCTTTCTATATAGTCATATGCTAATATAGCAGACAGGCGATTTCTTAGAAAATCAATTTGTGCTAAACTTTCTACATTTAGTTTAAAGGTGTGCATTTTTGCAAGTGATAAGCGGATCAGTTTCATGAGTTGCACTTGGAGGTTTTGTGAATGCAACTCGTATTCACTAAACAACAGTCATGTGAGCCAGCGCACTTTCGAATCTTGAGTATTGTCTTTCTTTAAGGCCTAATAGAGTGAATATATGTTGGAGCCAAGCGAATCGGACGACAGTAGTTCAATACAACCTGAAAATGTGCAGGAGGACGACGTAGCCGAAGCACCCAGCCATGATCTCGGTGCTAGGCATCCAGCCCCCTTCTCCCATGAGCCTGCTGCCATCAAAGCTCTCGAAGACTGTGATTACAGTCAAAAAATTACCCTCGACATGGCCAGTTCTGGCAAGGGTATGTTTTTTTTCCGTCGGAGTCGTTTATCCTTCTTTACTTGGTAGATGCAGTATGTGGTCTGGGTGGGAGACCAATTTCGGCTAGTATTTTTTTTTTGTCAAAAAGGTCGATTTGCGATTTCCCTTGTTTCTCTAGTAATTTAGGCAACGTCTTAATCAGCCGTCTTTTCTTTTGTCTGGAACCTTTCCATAAGTAGTCAGTTACCGGCTTATACTGTGAACTTAAGTATCGTAAATTTTCATCTCCAATTACGATATCTCTCTATTTCGACTATCACTAACTTGTGGGTAAAAGATAGGTGGATCGATTTACCTCAATGCTTCGCTATCCAGCCTTTCTAATGGCATTTACGCGTACACTTTCCTTTTCACTCCAATGGTACATAAATACAGTGATTTTTGATGAAATCGTTTGGCTGAGACCTCAAGGTGATGTTCGAATTATAAGGTCCTATTTCCCGACAGGACATCAAGTGTCCTTCACTAGCCCTTGAACTGAATTGAAGCGAGAAATTTCATATTTTGAGACGTTCAAGGATAGAAGAATGCATTAGAAATTTTACCGAAATTAATGGACAATTGGCTGCGATAAGTGCTTCCATTGATCTCCGTTAACAATCCTAGGCAAGTGAAACCATCATTTCTCCGTTTCCAGTGTAAATAAAAATGTACGCTCAGAGGACTGGGTTGTTTATTTAGTGTTTATCCGTCTAATGTTAAAATTAATCGGTCTTAGTGGGAACAGCTCATCTTGATTGCCTGCTTGTCTACATGGTTGGCCTTTAAAGTAACTTTCCTCGTTGATATATTTGTGCTTCTTGAATTAACGTCATCCATGTACTTCGCCAAGGGTCCGTGTCTGTGTAAAAATTACTGCCTGAGCTACATCAACAAAATTTCTGTAGCCTCGCGTGGCTGTATTCTGTTCTCAGGTGTGAAATCCCCTAAAAATTACAGAATAAACCTTGTTCTGGTTAAGTATGTGAATTTCCACTGATTTTCATGATAAATTATCATTTACTGACCAGTTGCACACGTCTCTTATTTGGAGATTATTCATAGCATGTCCGCTTTACCTTTCAATGCTACGTATTCGCATTATCTTGATGCCAAGAGCATTTCAAATTAGGACACGCCGGTGGCCTATTCTTTAGCCCGGCATTTCTGAACACACCTCATCTCTTGCTTTTAGCCTTAAATCTTATTGTACATCTCACTCGGTCAATGAGGCACTCTCGGTGCCATGATTTAATTGGATTTCTGATTAATTACTGTAGCTTAAAAAATTCTTAATGCCAATTGTCCCATCAACTAAACGCCAATAAAGAAGCATGATTGTGAGTATCTAGCCTTCTTGAAGTCGATGTGATGCGATTACCCGGCCGTGACAGCTCTTATAGTTTATTGAAAACATTAAGCTGCAACAATTCCTCATAACTTTTGGATCGACTGTCTCATGCATTATTATTTTTTACCGTCATGATCAAGGTCGGCCACGAAATGGGATCGGATGCTTGCTTCCGTAAACCGAAAACCACTTGGCTACTTTCGAAACCGTGTCGGCGATGTATGTGCCTCTATTTGCTTTAGACCACTCGCTACCCTTGAATTACCTGTTGGGATTGAAACTGCGTACTTAAGATTCTAACCAACGTTTCGGTAGACAGGGAAACAATGTGTCTATTGTATTCGTCCTTTAGACAAATTGCACAAGGGACGTTTATTCCTGACCTAGCTGTTGGTCTACCGTTACATGTTTGTTTTGTTTCAGTGCCGCGTCGTGTGCGAGTATATGCTGACGGTGTCTACGACATGTTCCACTCTGGACACGCTCGACAGCTGATGCAGGCATGCTCTGTCTTTCCCAATACTTACCTCATAGTTGGTGGTAAGCTTTCGCCTCTGTTCTTGTAAACACCAACCGCCTTTTTCGGTACTTCGTAACGTGCTATCCGGTTATGCTAATCGCTTCTAGTTTGATTCGCCCTGATATCTTAGTCACGACTTTTCATGTAACAAGCCAGAGGCACATTTTCAATTTGTAGCACAGATAGGCTGAACAAGTTAGATCCGATCGCCAACCATGCAAATAAGCATGTGATGACGTTACCTGAAGAAGGGCAATAAGCTAGCTATGTACTTGCTAAGGCCATTTCTTGGTGAACATTGTTTGACCCTGAATAACTGAAATTTTTTTTCAAAGTTGGTTGTCCAGAGTCTTGTTGTGTTGGTTAGAAGCTTTTTGGCTGTAAGTGTGACTCGCTACGTCAAACGTGGGGTTCGGGAAATCTGACTCGATAAAATTAATTGGCAAACGCGAAGCTCTTGCATCTGTACATTAGAATATTGCAATTTGACGGCAAGTCAACGAGGACCTGAGTACGTCTTCAATTGTTTCTCGAGCAGGTAGCTCCAACGACTCTTTGGAAGTTCCCACCATAGCAAGGCCTTATAACTGACATTTGACGAGTGAAATCAGCGCCTTATTGACTAAATAACCACGCAATTTGGGGAAAAGTTACTTGTTGCGGTGGCCTCATGCATTCATGACAAATGCTTTCTTCGGGTATTTTTGCTTCCGAGAAGTGCGATTTCCTCCTCCCGTGTAACAATATCTTCACATTAAATGACACTGATTAGTAGATATTTTTAATCCGAAATCGTCCAGTGTGTTGATTGGTAGTTCATTTAGGCAGCTTTTTAGTTGTTCCCATGAGAAATGCATAAGTAATTCACACCCGTCTCACTATCACATTTTGTGCAAGAATACTGCGTTTATGGTCATGTCGTGTTTTGCACTATCTATTTATGGTTAACCACTGTTTTCGTTAAAGAGATTTTGAAGTCTTTTGTGCTCCCTCCACATTGTAATTAGTTTCATTGTGGTTCCGTTGAATTAGAACGCCTTGTATCGACAGTGTCTTTAAACCTCATGCGGACACACGACTCTGATGCCCTCCACAAGGGTCAGGGCGTCTAGCCTTTTGACATTGCGGAAGTGCGGATGCCCTGGTCGCTTGTGGCCCTGTCCCAACGCGTCGCCACTGTTTTCAAATTGTCACTTTGAATTTAGTTACCAGTGACGCAGACACGCAGTTGCACAAGGGCAAGACCGTGATGAACGAACGCGAACGCTACGAGGCAGTGCGCCATTGTCGATACGTCGACGAGGTTATCAAAGCGGCCCCGTGGGAGTGCACTATCGACTTCCTAAAATCGCATAAGGTAGGCGCACTAACCCATTGAGCATTTCTCGAGCCAGTTACTTTCGGCTTTTAGGATACGCTGGCGGCAAGTTGTGGGAAGGTTCGGCATGAGCCTTTTTTGCGATGAAATCGTTTTCATATTTTATACAATAATCTTGCTTGCATAACTCGCCACAAGTCGTTTTGCTATATTTTATGCCCTGTTAAATGCCCAAAGTGCATGCGAAGCAATGGCAAACCTTGGGTAATCCAGTAGTTCTGCCGTCAGTTATTGATGATCTAAGAACAGTCGGACTGCCCTTTTGCTAGCAAGTGTCGGTTCCGTCTAGCTACAAATTCCCCTCGAGGACCTTGTAAGGTATAAAAGACTAAATTCATGTAATATTTTGGGCATATACTTGAGAGTGCTGTTTTTTTGTTCCTTCTCTTATTCCATGTAACCATATAGGTCGTAAATGCATTTGAGTTCCTTTTTTCTCTGAAGATCGATTTTATCGCTCACGATGACATTCCATACGCAACCGAGGATTCAAAGGACATTTACCAACCTTTCAAGGATGCTGGAATGTAACCATTTCCTTATTCTAAGATGCTTCCCAAATGGTTGTTTGTCTTTACATTTATATTCTCTTACTGTTAGGTTTTTGACGACAAAAAGAACGAAAGGAATATCAACTACGGACGTTATCGGGCGGATATTGAAGGACTACGACGTATTCCTTAGAAGAAATATCAGCCGTGGATTAACACGTCACGAACTAAACATCAGTTATGTTAAGGTATTTGCGTTTTTTTAAAAAAAAATAATGATGTAGTGTTCTTAATTTTTTCGTGAAATTGATGCATAGTGATAATTCAGTCACCTAGAATTTCGCTAGGTTGCATTTTGCTAGGCAAGGTGCGGTGTTTCACATGATTTCCTAGACCGAGGTTAGTGTGAGTGGCCTTGGAGGCAATTTACAGTAATTTTATTGTCGGCCCAGGCCAATCCAAAAATTTATTTCCTATTTGATACAACCATAAATATGTGGTGTATAGTGCCATAAGCAGACTCTCAAGAACCCGCCATCACTCAAAACCGCTGCCCTCGTATACAGTGGTCATGTTTAACCCTCCTTGAGATGCCCTTCTTCCTTCCCCACTTATGCTCTCAATCACGTCACTGGGGCAGATCGCGGATAGCCGAGCTAACAGCCGAGGGCCGCCTGACTCGATGGTGACTTTCCATCCCGTCAACAGAATCTGGCCTTTAACCTGGAGGGAAACGATTTTAAAACATCAATCTTATTGTATTTTGAAGCAGTCAGCTTATGAACATCAAGTTTTTTCCTTGATTCACTTTAAGTTCCTAGTAAATATTAAAACAAACTAAGGTTCCATTAGGGCGTTTATTTGGTGTGTTTACTTGATGGTTTTGAAGTTTCATTTCTTCATGGTAATGCGTTTCTCGGCAGGCATGACCACAGCGGTTAGATACCAGCATATTCTCAGCCTAGACTGTGTAATATCTAATTTGGATTGAACCCACGGTAACCTAGATCGTTGTCCGATTTACCAAACGCTCAGTTGTGGTTGGTTGTCCCACGTTTTTCACCCACGTTTAATTTACCTTCACGACCCAATTTACCAACTTTCTGACCTTCGTAAGAGTTATGAAGCCCGTCGCCTACATCACCAGTTGTCTTTTCCATTACCTGTCAGGTCGAGTAAAATGTCACCGTAGTATTCCTGAGGTGACAAATTTGGTCAACAAGTAGTCAATTCCAAATGGTTTTCCATACAATATAGTCATTTACGAACACTCGTGATTGCAAAATACTGTGGTTTTTAGTCTTAATAAATAGGTTTGTGTTGAGCGGCTTCAGAGCTCCAAGGTGAAACGCCTAATTGTTTTACACGGGTCATGCATAGCCTTGGATTCGTGCCTTACTAGTGCCGTGACTGTTTTGGCACTGGGTTGACTTTGTAATCGATCATCAATCGGAGAGCAGTGAAATTGCTCTCCAGCGGTTTTCGCGTCTTTATCTAATTTCATGGTGGCCACTCGTGTGCACTGCTGTTGGAGTTGACTATTGGTATATTGAGTAGTATCAACTCTGGTAATATCGAGGACTCTTAAAGTCTTGCTCATGGGAAATATTTCGATAACTCGAGAACGCAGCTATCTTGAGAAATTGAAAGGTGCTAACATAAACGGGTGTTTTATAATCACAACTCCTACTTTATTTATGTAATTTTTTTTTGATATCTGATGTGCATACGGTTATCAGTGGAGGCAGCTATCCATGGTATTATTTTGACAACTTTTCTGCTGGCACTTTGATGTCGCACGTGGTATTTTCACCAGAATGCCGCTCAACTCAACTCGGCCTGACCTGTTAATATTATTATCGGTCTGGAGTGCGGCGGCAAGAGCAGCCACATCAATTGTCGCATAATCATATGGTTGTGAAGTCCTTAATGCAGTGTTACACGTGGTGTTTACTTTCAGGAGAAGCAGCTCCGAATAGAAAATAATATTCAGACCATAGTTGAGAAGGGAAGTCATTTTCTCGACGACTTTGGTAGTAGGAAGCGGAGGATAATTGAAGGCTTAGAGGACCTTTACCAGGAGGTCTCGGCCTCCTTTATTCGATTCTTTGGAACTCGAGGTCGTCTGCGCCATTGGTGGTCTGGGACAACCGCGGCCATCAAGGGCGTCGTGTCTTCAACTTCGTCAGTATCCCTGCCTCCATCTCCAGTTTCCGAATCTGATGATGACAATTCCGGAGCGAGTGGCTCTAGGTTAGTGCGCTTCATCCTTAAAACGAGATTTCGTTGGTCGCCAGTAAATTTATTATTGTAGTTTACTACAGATTGACACTTTAAATTGTCTGGTGTTTGAATATGAAAAAAAACAAATTTGCTGTTCTGCAGAGGAAACTACTCGGATTTTATTATTGAGGGAATTTAGTAGCAACTGATTGCTCGGCTATTTCAGTTAACTCTCCATCTGAAAAGTAACATAGACGGTCATTTTGAGAAATTTGAATTAGAAAAGTCTTATTTTTTTTGAATAGGCCCACAAACACTCCCCTTACTAGGTCGCGAAAGCGGTCACTAAAGGCTAGCAACTCCGCGTTAGCGTCTGAACCGGAAAAACGATATTGCCGTTGAGTGAAATGAATTTGCAAAGACAAGAAAATCTGGTACTTCTTAAATGTGCTCTACCCCACTTTGAGGACTTCAGACGCCCTCGTTTAAAGATTTGTATCTTTTTATTAAGTACCTAAAAGACTAACGCCTCTTTCTTTGAATCTAACTCTTGTTTATATTAACGACTTATTGCAGTCCAGATGTTCTCCTTTAATTTTTAGTAGGCTATCCACTCCCAATTTCTTTATTCGACCATTTGACTTTATTTTTTCGGAAAGTTTTCATCGCTTTTGTTGAATTAGAAGCCTTATTTAGTAAGTTATGCCTCTGGATTTTCAATTTTTTAGTTTACTTCCAGGCTCTTAGCACCGCTAAAACTCCGGTTGTGTTTGGATGCACAAAAAACTCCACATTTTAACATTAGGAGTGCTGGCTATGCTTAACTGTTTTGTAGATATCGTATTAGGGAGAATTTAATGGCAGTAGACGAAATATTCGGTTGGTGCCCCCTGCTCTTTACTGGTGTGAATTTCAGCGTTCAGTTATCAATGCCACCTTTCATCTCACTTGATGCTGCATTAACAACGACGATTGTGCTACCATCGCTATTGCCGCCTCTTTGTAATCACTTAGATGTTCAACGCTGAAAAAGTTCTTGGTGTAGAGAAGCAAGAGTTAGGTCGAGTCAAATCCAGATGCAAAATGATTAGTTTGAGGATTAGACCGTCAGCGAAACCCCAAAGACGCCACGTAAAAGGAACATGGAGACAGGTACACACATATACGCAAACATCAATATGCACACGTGATTTGTCTGTTTCGCTAGTGCGGACGTGCGTAAATATTGCTCTTTGTTAAAAATTATTATTAGTGTGAACTTTTCCCATTCAGAACTGTTTTACGCGTTGGCTGTTTCACTCAAATTTTTTGGTGTCGTGATCATTCATTGGATCAGGTAGAATCGAGCATTGGATTAAGTGAAATTTTGTTAAAGGCACAATTTTTTTCCAACATTTGAATCTTGTAGATTTACCCGTTTTTGAGTCGTAAGTCAAGAGTAATATTAGTATTTGACTACTAGAACATGTTGTTTAGATAGCTTCACAGTAATGACTGATTCTCGATATCGTGTGAGATTTCAGGGCTTGATATATTCAGTCGAACCGGTGTCCTAAGTCAAATACTACTTGGAGGGAGCGATAGTATTGATATGAAGTATTTTAGCCCTTAACTGATGTTGGGTCAGTAGTTAGAGTAATTCGGAGTAATTCTACCGGTTACCCGTTTTTTAGAAGTTCATAAGCTTGAAATGCGTCAAATTTACAGAAGTTCTTTAAATTTGTTAGCCGAAATTTGATAAAGTTCGTAGTACTCTCGTGCAAGAGAAATAAATGGCTCAAGGAGGTTGCGGGCGTCTTTCTAAAAAAAGAAAGGTGCAGGAGTTTTTATTTACGCGCACCACAAACTTCCACTATATCCAAAAATTTACTAAAGGAGGTTTTTTGAAATGTACAACGTAATGTCATGTTGGCTGAACTTTTTTGGACCTAAATAACAAATAGTGACGACAGAAGGATTGATATGCCAAGTGTGTATTGTGTCTGATGTTTGCACAACATACACATCTTAATAATAAAAAGAGCTCGACCATGAAGCTCCAACTTTTATTTGAGGGAACTAGAATTTTCATAGGGATAACTTATACAAAAAAATATGGGAAATTATCATCTAGTATTGGCTTACGTAGTAACTTTGTTTTATTTATGATGATAGCAAATTTGAGGCTTTATCAGTTAAATTACAATATTTGGGATGGCGTTAATTTTACCATTCCTCAAAATGTCAATAACTAAAGTTCTGGGATAATTTGCGTCAAATGTTTCACTGGAAAGATGCTAAGGCGTATTCTGGAAATAGGAATCATGTCACTTTGTAGCGTTAGAAATTGTGTTTTAAAATAGACGGTTAAATATGAATGTATAGCAAACTAGAAGCTCGGTACGGACGAACGATTACAGGAGATATATTAAAATGCTTGTTTAATATATCTAAATCAATATCTGATGCGCACATCTACGTAATTCGCAAATGTCGTTAGTCCTATTTTGGAGTCAGGAAAATTTTCACCTTTACGTCACACGAGATATGCCGTCTCGTTAATTACATTGAAGTATTAAATGATAGGCTGCAGAGAACTTCATGCATCGATAAATGATTTAAGGAATTAGCTGTAACTTACAACCGACAGCTCATAATATTTGATGCCTAAGTATTCGGCGTAGTTTCTTGCCTCGTCTTCCTCAACCTTTCGCCGAAAGACTAGATCAGTTTTGTTTCCTATAAGAACACCTTTTCTAAGTGTAATTTTAAGAGACTTTAAAAATACCGGGGATCTTAGGATGCTTTTCGCCGCTATTAATTTTTTCCATCCATGACTTGCAAGCGGTAAAACTAGAACGATCCGTAACATCAAATACTAGAACAAATACGTTGGGCGTGCCAATCTAAAATCAAAAATATTTATTCGCGCTCACATATTTGGCAAACTGATCAAAATGAATGCTGCACCCAGGATAGTCATAAATTAGAAATTCCTAAAACAAATTATAAAGAGTTGATGTATTACCACGTTTGCATCAATATCCTGTAATATGGTATTGCGTACAGTTAGTTCAGGAACAATAGTCTTAATCAAAAATTATACAATCAAGATAAATAAACCATTTGGTATATATGAGGGAATTCCTTGCGAGGCGCCACCAACGCATAACTAAGTGACGTCTTTCCTACAGTTTGAGCTCCTAAACATATCTCTATTATTTGTTCTTTTTACCTATAATAACACATTTTCCGCGAAGATAAAGCATTGCAAATTAATACAATAACGTGACTGTAACCAGCATCAATAATCATTGATGGGTTAAAACACATTATAGGAAAAATAAAATTAAATTAGCAATACCAACAACTTCGCATCTTATTTGCGCTAATTGTATTCAATTTCCTGCTATTTTGAAAAGAAATATGTCTTATTTTTTTGCCTTAATTTTAAGGACTAAATTAAGAAACGTAAAAACAGTTCGTATCGGTGAATAGCACAGTATTTACTCGTGTATACAACATGTAAACAATAATGAACTGTTAAATATCCTCACAATTCAAAAAAAAATTACGCTAGCATTTGACTTTAGTTAGTTGGACACAGGTTGTTTTAATTATTTAAAGGCCGAGAATTCTATGAAAGGCAGAATCTTTACGATTTAGTTCTATTTATCTAAAACTTGATTAGCGAAATTAATCCGACCAACATTAAGCTTTTTCAGGCAAATTAATTCCTGACAATTCAGCCTTAAGTTTCTGTTTTACATTTTATTACGTTGCCAACCGTACTTTGTAGTGAAATTCCTGATTATCTTTAAATCGGCCTTTAAATATTTTAAACCAAGTACTTTCTTACTAATCGACATCAAACATTGACATAGCAACCAATCACATGTGCCGACTGGCCACTCCCTTACATGGCAGAGGAACACATAGACGAAGTAAAGATTTTGTGATTTTAAATAGCGTTTAGGTCACTTCAAATACGAATGTAAACGAAAGTCAAATTGAAAACTTAGGAACTCATCCTACAGAGGAAAGCGTCCATGGATTACCTGTTGAAGGTGAGGTTAACGCCACACCTTCTATCTCAAGTACAGATAATTAAGCATAGTAACTCTTATTTGAGGTCAACTGTGATAAATTGTAATTCTATATGCTCAACTCGTAGGTCTCGTTAGATGCATTCGTTTGCATATTCATGAGCGTAAACGTTTCATTGGCTATACTTCACCGTTCTCACACTCATACAAATGTGAATCTCAGTGACCCTATGGTAAAAGCTGTCAGACGACTCATTTTTGTAAGAAATACCTTCAGGTCAGTAAGTCGAATCTCATACGAGAGAAGTGAATCCACATTTGAAGGTTCGACATACAGCCCTTTACGTGGACCAGCATTGCCACTAAGCCATACCGTAGATTGTATTGGGGTATTAACCTAAGCATACATGTGGAAATCTGTGAATGGATGCGTGTACTGTAATTTTCGGGATCTGCACCAGTAATTTAATGATTTTTGTGATCATTCAGACAACCAAATCGAAGGTGCTGAAAGTAATAAAGACAACAACGAAGGATTCGATGAGAGCCAACCAAGTGCTCCCGCCACAAACGCTGGTTCAGTTTCGGAAATCGAGGAAAAAGGTCAGGTTATCGCGGACGAGGAGGTTAAAGCCGGTAAGAACGCGAGAGATGACTGGGAAGAGAACCACGATACTGACGAAGTGGGTTTGACGCCCGAGACCTCAAACGAGGCGGACCAAGAACCCTACAAGCAAGAACTTCTGGAACAACATAGGACACTACTTGAGCGACGGCGCAAAGCAGCTAATATGAATATCCAATTACAGACAAGATTGGCAGAATATTTTCGCCGAAAACGTGCTGATGCCGTTGATGCGGCACACTCGAATGTCGACAGTTTGGCAAGTAGTGTTGTTGATACTGGTGCAGATTACAATGCACGATTTTCGAAATACATCACAACACTTTCCGAGATGCAAGATCGATTTATGAACCAGAAGAAACTTATTTTACAAGAAATAAGTAACTTGAAAAGATTATGCGATGAAAAGAGTGATGAGGCTGAGAGGACTTTTGCGGGAATGGCAGACTTTATTGAAAACCAGGGAAAGGAAGCTATAAGCTATAAGAGTGGCCGGCCTTTGCCCATAGAGTACTACAAAGCCCAACGTGAAATGTTGCTAAAGAAGAACTCTGCGGTCACTAAAGTGCGGTTGGAGAATATAAAACTACAGAGACAAGTCGAAAAGATAAACGCTGCTTTTAAATCACACGACCTCTCCGAGGGTTTGCATCTGATAGATTTTGAACAAATGAAGATAGAAAACCAGACCTACAACGAGAAAATCGAGGAAAGGAATGAGGAAACTGGCAAGTTGCGTCGTAAAATAACCAATACCGTCCAAATGATGACGCATACTAATGAGAAGCTACAAGCATGTCAGGCCGAAAACTTTCTCCTCCGAGATCAGCTTAATTTATGGACGAGGAAGCTTAACGACTCCCGTGATACACTAACCAAACTAAAACAAAGCCGCGACGCTCTAAAAAACAACTATGCGTTACTCCAACGTACGAGCGGTCTCATGAGTCACCTGGAGATGCTCCGGGGGTATGAAGAAACAGTTGACGAGGTGGAAACAAAAAAACGAGAGATCGCAAGCATGAAACAGCAAGCCCACAGCTTCTTAGCGAAGGCAAAATTCTACGAAGACAAGGTCTGTGGTACCAAACGAAAACTAGAAACCACAAAAGCAAGAAACATTTTTCCATAAATGTGTTCTTGTACGACACAAAGGTCTCACTTACATACACCCAAAGGTAACTGTCCGATCACTAGGACGTTGTCCACAATCAGACTGCTATGACATGTAAGTCGTTTAAGAAATGACAACTGCTGCAACGTAGGTGATTTGAATTATGCCAATAAATATCAGTTAAAAATGTCAAACAAAAGTGGTAGAGATGGAAAAAACCATAACATGGAGAATCCAATTAAGGTGTCTCATGAAAAAGAACACGTGCAAAAAAAGAGGGAGAAGCGTTAACTACTCGTTGATTTTATTGCCTGTTCTATAAGGGCAGAATTTTCCTTGAACGTAGATAATACATTTGAGAGAGAATCCTGCACCTAAAAGGACGAAATAGTAAAAGTATAGATGATATGTACCAACTAGGCGTAAGCCTGTTCTCTAACATAGCCTCGAGTTTCTAGGCTTCATTTCTGGTGCAATAAAAACTAAGGATAAAGTTGTTTACGCTGACACAAGCCCGAGGTGACAGTACCGAAGACCCGAGATGCAAAACTAGAGGCTACGGATCGGTTTATTTTGACTTAGAGTTGCGAACCTGAACAGGGCAACCCAAGAGGGTCTATGAGTACTACACCATATCTCCGCGACATCAAGTAAAGGAAGGTAGAGCTTCATGAACACAATTTAATTCCCATATCATCGACTTTTAACAGACTAGAATGTAATAAATTGCAAGGCAATGGTGTTTACGAATACCATTAAATAATTTCACAAAAAGCGGTTAAACAGTACATAACCCCAACGAACTCCAAACGAGGCATGCCGCGTATTGTGCGAAACAACAACAAAAGAAATTTGCTAAGACTGCTGCACAAATGAGCAACTCACCACCTTAAGCTGAGAGGAGTAACTTGTCAATTCATCGTCGATCCTTTTCTGGGACAGTTCCACATTCACGAGCGCGGTGCTGAATTCAGATGCTAAATGGAAATGCAACCTTTAAAAATGAATCCCGGACTCATCCAAAGGCACAAGGCCACAGTTATATGGCCTTTATGCTCGGTTAAAAATTACTAGTTTAGGCGGCTGGGACAAGAATACTTTAAAAGAGATGATTGACACCAGTGCTATATCTCATAGAACTAATTGGGTGAAAGACGAATTGAGTAATAGTTAGTGTGGATAATTTGCAATAAGCCAAGATCACAATCACTTCACTCTCATAGCCAAGAATATGGAAAAGATAGTCCCACTTGCAGAATGAAAAACATTCGAACCTTGCTCGTGCAGAGCTTGGAGATCCTTGAGACGATCAACGACTGTTGGGAGGTCTGCGGAAAACGTGTCCCACTTTTTTACAATTTCAAACAACTCAGCAACCTAAGAATACCGAAAATCCAATTAAATGACAGTTAGGATGAAATTGACGATCAAAATCGACATCACCTGTGCATGACTAACTGACAGCAGAAATGAGTGAAACGCTGACTAGAAAAAGGCATTGTGTAGACGCGTTTCAAATTGCATCAATCTTAGGTGTTTTTCTCCTGCTATAAAAACCGTGAGCAACGTCGGCGATCTTAGTCAAGCCTTCAAAAAGGGATTAAGTAGGGTCAAAAAGTGAAATATATTTGGAGATTTCGCGAAGTTTGGCAAACGGAACAGATACTTTTTAACAAAACTTGCAATTAATGCAAAATATTTCAAGTACGTTGCGAACATTTGTTCTAAAACATGTCAAAAAATTGACAAGGAGACAACCTTGCCAAGAACGGGTTTTGATGTGTCTCAAATATGTTAAAGTGAGACCTGCCCCCTTGTACCAGGCTGACAGGATTTCCCCGAGTAGGCCTTGATTTTTGAGAGAATCGATGGTTGAGTTGGAGGCACGGCTTACATGTCAGTAAATATGCATACACGGCAAGCGAGTGAGCTGGCATGCGCATTGAAATTAATGTAAAACCACCTATTTAAACGTACGGCAGATCTGTTCCATGATAACTTTTGAAAGAGCCCGGAATTCGCAAAGCAGAATGTTTAATATAACTTGCATGGTGCTGGAAGGTGCTGTACGCTAATGACCATCTACAAGATTGTTCTTCTCATGTAGGCAGCGACAGCGAGTAACCGAAGACTGCATGTACATTGTATAACAGAAAATTACTACCGAGCATCGCATTTAATTTTATCCTCCACAATTTAATGCACCATAATTAATCGAGGGAATGGGGAAAAAACATAATAGGATTGGAATGTGGGTCACACTCATTGCATGCAACAACGTGATTACCCGCTTGCCCCGCGAGTATTGTTATTGTCTTGTAAGTTCCGCATTAAGTTTTACCGTTAATTACCTCCGAAATCAAGGTCAACTTGGAGAAATTCTGTCAGCTTCCTGCTTAAGGTAAATTCCTCTCCAGCATACTTAAAGCCCAAAAAAATGCAATTCGTCATCTTGTGGGAAAATTAGTGCAATTAATGTGGAATAGATCAGCTTCGCCGTACTACACCAAGTTGTTACAAATCTGAGTTAATTTATTCGTATTGCACATAAATAATAATACATTGCGCAATAATTCAGTCGGTTGAGCATTTACAAATAATGGATAACTTAGGAATGAATAATACTAAAGAAACGATTAGTAGAATTCTACGATAACCCACTTTATTCTGCGTATCGGCATCGGTAACAATAGAGTTCTCGGGGTTTTTGCTGATACTGGCAAGCTTTGCTTGAAGACTGGCGATTCGTGCCTCAACTTGGTCCAAGTATGCTGGTTGCAAAAGAGAAATCCGCTCGGACAATCGTGAAGCCGTGTCAAGCAAACCACCGGGACCTGTTTCGGTCACTTCCCGTGAGCCAAGGAGTGCCTCCAGACGCTGCAATCGCCGGTCCAACTCTAGCGTCTATTTAAAAAAACACACACACACACGCACACTTAAATCTAGGCCATGATTTTTTATTCATCATCGCCAACGCCGGTGACGGTCTGCACAGGTAGCAATTTCGTCGCTGGAACAAAGAAGGGCTTTCTAAAATTAATACCATGTATGTGAGTTGCAATCAATTCTCTTGGAGTTTTTTTCGATTAGGTATTAGATAGTCAGTTGGACCAATTTGGAGAAACCATTACCTATTAAACAGACAAAACACCTGCCAAATTTAGATGTTTCGAACATCTCTACACTTAAAATTGTGCATGCATGTGCGCAGGTAGCACAAATAATGCGACAACTCTTTGTCATCCGTGCGTTACCGCAGCTAGAGATCAATTTGGTGGTGGACTTGCAATACACATTCCGGCAACCCCGTCTTTGGCTTCTAATGTCCTAATCGATAAAACGCTGATACAATCGGTAAAATGGATGACGGTGCTTTCAACAAGATCAACAACTGTCTAGGGAGTGATTCTAACAAGGACTTACAAGACGCGGAAATGTAATATGACCGAACTTTGCTCAGTATGTCGATGTGCGTTTAGAACTGGCGCGCCAAATGAATAAATTACGTTAATACCAAAGAACGTCACCTTTTCTTTATTGGAGTCAGCCTGGTCTGAGGGTTTAGAGTAAAGTTCAAAACTAAGGAGTTCGCTGGTTTTTTCGGCTTGTCTCCTTGGCGCGGGTTTGAAGTTGGCAATTTGTTCGAGTAAACGCCTTTAAAAAGCGAAGCAGTAGGGCAAATTGCTATAACCTGATCATGGAAAACAAGATCTACAATAGTATTGTTTACGTTTCAACAAAAATCCCTAGTGACATTTCATGCCTGGTTGAACTTCTAAGGATACTAGGATGCACTAACAAGGTTGATGTCAAAAAGCTGCTTTGAATAAACCAACAACTCGAGAATGGCAGAGGTTGCATAATATCCAACCCTACTACTAGGTTGTTCTGGATCGCATTTCAAAATCGGGCTGAGGACGGCTCAAGTACTTGTTGAGTCAACCAGGTCTTACGTTTCGTGTGTTAACGACTCAGAAGACACAAAATTACTTCAAAAGATGACGCCACAAAGATGAATCGAAATGCGACACAGTTCAAAGTGGTGCGTCGAAGAAATTCGGCGTGAATAAATAAGCGGAAGAAAGGATTTCGTATAATTTCTACTTTCATCGTTGCAACCCATGCAACAAGACACCGCGAGAGCCACATGATTCACATAAAAGGGACATGCAAGATGGATTGATTTAGTTGAAGCATGCAAAAATTAAGTTGCGTGTTCTGAAGTAAAGAAGAAATTAATCAGTAGAGAAATTCGTATCCGTCGCCAGCTAAATTGCAATCAAGCTGAGGCTTGTGCCTTTGTCGTAAGTTTATGAATCGTTCGCACTATTTCAGATATCCAATTCAAACAGAAAGAAAAACGACAAACTTTTGAATGAGAGCGTCATGGGCACAGAGATCCGTAAGGTCGAGATTAGGTCCAAAAATCTCCTCCAATTGGAGTTGCCCAAGTTGATTCGTTAACGAGGAGGCTAGAACCGAGATTTGTTCCACTGACAACTCCCCTCCGCTTGCTCCAGCCTCTTTTTTCACCGTTTCAACGTCGTCGATAAGCTGGCGGACTTCTGCCTGAAGACGCTGGAAACGTGCCGTCAGCGTTGACTCCCGACCACCATCTGCGTTCTGACAATGGATTCGTGTAATTATAGGTCAGAACAGAAATTACGAATGCGCGGAAGTGATCCAGCTTGTGGGAGCCCCACCATCAATGTTTTCTCAGTATAAAAGTAAACATACTTATAATAATGTAAAAAAAGTTCCAGTGTTAAATATTAGTGCAGCCTTTTTTACGTTTCTATCCTCAAGCAATTTGTCAAAAAAATAGACTACATCTAATCGCCTAAAATGAAGTCTACCAAATAACTTCTATTTACATGCTGTTAACCGAAACATCCACCTGGGATGGCGGGAGCTACCAAATATCCTTGTGTGGCAGCTACTAAAGAGTATTTAACAAATGTGCTAACACTACACGTTTGAAACCCTCAGAGCCTTGTTCCACTCAAACCAAGATTAACACTCCAGAGACGATAGCAGAACGGATTTGCAATAGGAACTTAACTTATATAATATGTATTGGTGATGGATACCGCCTTAAAATACGAGACCTCAAAAAGGCCACTAACATTGTCCCAAAAACGAATTTACATTGAACAGGAGCATTAAGGGGATAAATTACACCCGAAGTGCTGCTAGACCTGCGCTCAACTCACTAGCATCCATCATTTCAATTTACACAAATTTGAGCAGCCCGTATTTAAACGAATAACTAGAATAAAACATTTCAAAAATGAATAGTCAACCGGTCAAATTATTTATGCGTGTTTGTAAAAGGATATATTTTGGGCCTAGGCGTAATACTTGGATTTTAGGGTTAAAACCGCTAGTCGTAAGGCACTGCTTACCAAATAGTACAAATTCATCAGTTTAAAATTCTATAAATTTGCCAAAAAGACAGTTAGTATAAAAAAACCGTTAGGAAAGTGGAAAAAAACGAGCAACTGAAAAATAGCTTTTACCCAAGTAGGAGTGCAATCACGACAATAACCGAGCATCATACGCATTTATATGCTTGATAAAATAATGCTTTAAAACCATACCGCTTCATACACTGAATTTTCCACGGCAAATCCGACATTTATTGTACCGGTAACCTTATCGGAGAAATCTGCAATTGAACAATAATAAAAATTATTTCCCAAAACACTGACAAAGAAATGACAATTTAATTTCTATTTTGTTAATCAACTTGGGCAGTAAAATGTAACCCATTCGCAAGTTTGTAAAAAGACATGGATTAAACATATCGAAAATCCATTAAAGCCATTAACGGTGAACAAAGCTTAAGCAAACATTCCTGTCTGGATTTGCAAGTAGAAGGAAACCCACACACGCCTCATGAGTGATTGTAAAATGAACTCACCAGCGTTCAAAGCATTAACTTTACAGTGCTCAAAGCGCTTTCTTGCCTCTTCAGCTGAAATTTTGGTTCTTTCAATTTCTTTTGGGAGGACCTGGTCATCCTCAGTAGTCTTTTTGATTACCTTCATTAAATGACAAAAGACAAACCTCGCTTTTTCTTTGATCGGCTTCAGGTAAGTCATCAGTTTCATATACATCAGGTTCATCATATGCCTAAAATGAAGCGGATTACTTAAGAATGCGCCTACTATCCATGGCATGTCAGCAAATTTAGTATCGACAGGCATTATGTGGTAGGAGGAAGAGACTGCTTACAAGAAAATAGCGGTCAAGTAATGAAACTGCAATGTGGCGTCGGATTAGGGCGCAGACATGTTGGACCACTTGGCCTCAGCCAATCCTGTGTCCCTCTGCTTCCTAATGGCATGCGAGGAAGATAAGCAGCCAACCAGAGAAGGACACGACTGAGGAGCAGTATATAATAGGCGGCGTGGCCAGCGTGGTGGACTCGGATGGAAGACGCCTGACGCGTGGCTCTGGCTTGTGATTGGTCGATAAAGCTTGTTCTGTTGTACCAGTGTTCTTCATATTGGGGCTCGGGTATTCTACAGCAGCGGCGTAACAAAGCGCAGACATATTGGATCACGCTGGCCTCAGCCAATCCTCTGTCTCACTGCTTTCGAATGTCACGCAATAAAGATGTGCTGCCAACCAGAGACAGACGCAAACTATAAAAGGTATAAAAGAAGATGCGCAGCCTGCCTGGTGGAAAAGGATAGCGCTTAACGTGTGGTTATGGGTTGTGATTGGTGAAAAACGCCGGTTTTTTGCGCAAATCTTCTTTCTACTGTGGTTCTGGTATTTTTCATTTGTGAGAGTCCATGCGTTTGAAAACGCAAATCAAACCTAGGCCCTGTTTTTAGTATAGAAAGCACATGGCAAAATCCTTGAATTCCAGGCGCAGCTGTCTTCTCCGTGCATCCGATGTTCCAAACACTGTATCCAGGCACGTCGACCGAGATTATTACGTTTATATCTGACTGGACATTAACAGCTCAGCGACGATGATAAAGACATTAGAAGTAGCTAGACTGCTTTAAAAAACAATATTTGTGATGGATGAAGCTTTTTTCCTAAAAGTTAACAATAGCAAAGCTTATAGTTTTTTATTCTCCCTGGGTCATTTTATTGCCAGATATGAGGTATCGAAAATGTACTAAATTTTAATTAATTAGAGACAGGGCATTGAAATAAGACTGGAGGGTAGGAAAAACCCTAGGCCATGGAATCTAGTGAAATATTCAGTGCAAAACTCTGTTGGAAAGTTTCAGCAGAAATCTTGTGCATGCAATTTGGAAACAATTACATGGAAGCGTGAGACCTCGTGGAAGGATTAACGAAGGTTATGCAATTAAAAATTGTGAAAATTAAGGCCTTGTTCAATTTCAATCAACAAATGCTGTCTTTTGCCACCACATTTGCAAAAATGGACAAAGCATCGGATCTGAATGCCTGAAGGATGCTGATATGATAGTGTGGAGGTTGTCGGTGCAGCTGCAATGTAAGTGAGTTACGGTAATTAACATATCGCAGAATCTTGGAAAAAAAAATACAAACCTCTACATGTTGATAGCGCTTCTTCTCGATTTCGTGAGTTATTTGCTAGTTAGAGAAACGAATGCGTTAATCGTTAATCAACCTCACCTATAAGATTATCGAACGATCGGTGGCGGAATATGAATGTGCGAAAAGCTATGATTCAAAACAAGGTTATTTTCCAGTGTCGCCTTAGTGTGTGATTCGGAAACAAAATTTATACCAACACTGCTCGAAGCCTAACCATATCCCAAAGACCTGCAGTTCAACTCGCATCCGCACAATCGATAATTTTAGAAAGCCTATCATGCACAATTTTGCCCGTTAAATAATAAAAAGTGTTTTAAATTGAATTAAGGTCAGTGGGGAGGAGACAATCCCTAGAGTGGCCCACACGTTGGTCCTGATAACCGTCGGGTATCTTAAATAGTCGATAGAGTCTCCTGTTTTATGCTGCATAATGGTTTATATTGTGCGTTTTTTCATAAAAGTTTTCCGACTTTGTATAGACTGAATCGAAACTAAGGTAAAGGCGTTGTCAAACGTTTCAAATGTTGAAATTTACTTTGCAGGCTTAGCATGTTAATCCACCCTAATAGCAAGTTTTTTTTACATTTTTACAAAGTTTTTTGATGCTATTATAAATTATGATAAAGTCAGTCGGCAAGCGACCGTATTTGGGATAAAGAAATCACCACATTACGTCTGCCAGAAGTCTAGAGGTGATTGGAACTTGAGAAATTACCGCTATAGGTACTTAGATATGAAAAATCGTGCAGAGATTTTTTTGTTGGACTTACCAAAGGGAAAAATTGAAAAACGTTTTCTAAAGATCCAAAATTATATTGAGCCTTTACAAGGCACTTATAAGCGGTGTTGTAATACAGTGTTGTGGGCCCCAGCATGTGGTCTTAAACCACGCCGCGACCACTGAATTAATCCTGGTCCAATTACGTTTCCTTAATATCAGCGATGAAGAAAAAGATAGGAGAGGACATGGACACCGCCATTTACTTCAGAGCTCAACCACGTTGATGTCGTTGTGTCGTGTGTGGGGTTTTCGCGTGTGCATTTATACCTTGGCTGTGTAAGTCATACAAGCCCAAACATCGAGACGTAGGTGTGGAGATAATCCAAATATCCGTGTGAATGAGGGAAGAGTTGAGGATCCACGCGGCTGGTGACATGCTGCGAAAAGGGGAACCCTGTGTCCGAGATGGAGCGACAGAATTAAGGGGTGTGAAAAAAACATGATTCACAAGAGCAGAAAAAAAGAGCGCAAGCCGACTACTTTGTTTGCTACCCTTTATTTGAGGAAAATGCCCCAGAATCAATTAAATAATTCACCGTGTTTGATGTAAGAACCAATCTCAAAGCTGTAAAAGAAATCCTTTGAAATAGATTTGGTCAAAATTCAATGATGGCCGCAACCTTTTAACATTAGTTTCTCGACGATCCACTTCTAAAAGCCGACGACATATCATGTCTAGTCAAGTTTAGCTAGTTAAATTTTACAAAAATCCCTACACATAGGAGCGAAAATGACAACGATTAAATTTCAAAGTTGTTAAAGGATGTGACGGTCGTTCGTGTACCAAAACGCGTGACAAATTAAGTTTCAAGCATTTTGGTGCACGTCTGCAACCAGTGAATGAATTTTTGATAGGCGATCGAACCGAACTCAAAAAAAATCCGACAACTGCTTTTGGTTATGTAAATTGCTTATCCTCTACACCCACAAGCCAGACAAAAATATTAAGGTTGAAGCAATTGTGTGTTACAAGGTAAACGAAGGAAAAAACAAAGCAAACCCTTTTAAAGCATTATTTCATTTAAATTTGAATCTTTCCCTTTACTCTTGACCTGTAGTCCCAATGGTCAAAAGAGTGCAACTTTTACAGATTTTCCTTGATACATCTGATTGTTAGCAATCTCTCCTTTCCAATTTTCTTACTAAAAGGAGAAAAGTGCACAAAGCTGTTAGCTTCTATGTTTGTTGTCTAAAGTTACTGTTTACGCTATTTGCTGTCATAATGTTCATAGGTTATAAGAATCCGTATACGTTGGTGAACGTCTCGATTCGTCCTGTTTTCTTTGCGAGCTGAGGGGGTCCCTCAATCTTAATAGCAAAGCTCTTGTAGACGTTTAAAGTTCAAGGAGATTACTTTACCAGGCAGACAGTGTGCAGAGTGGCATGCTCGGAGATGTAAGAGACGATGATGAATACTTCGGTGTTATGTGTAAGATTTCTTTGTAACGTGGGGTAGAAGCAATCAACGTTGAATTTACGGGAAATGGTAATAGGTCGGTGCCTGGTAGAATGTGATATTTGCTTTGCGGAAGATATTAGACAATCCCAAAATAGCAAATGTGGGATCTGTCTAACGTAGATTGCGTGCCCAGAAAAGGGCAAGGTTGGTGAAGTTAAATCGATTAGTAATGTGCTTCGTGTGGTTGTCGGTCGTGGAACCATGCAGTATTCTCTACTTGAGTGGATTTCCACCATTTGCACTACATAGTAGCTGGGATCTACATTGGAGGCAGTGTGAGGAAAATGTGGACATAGAACGGTGCTAGAAGTTCACGACAAATAGTGTAGAGACTGGTGCATTGGCAGTGCAGATTTACTAGGTTCCATAAATCCTTACTGGCGGTTGACATAAAAGCACACAGAAAGGTAAAAGGATATTAGTTGGTTCCCTTCGTCGGCCGTTGCTCGCAGAATCAGGCCGGTTGCGTGGTTACAGTCCCTCGTCTTGCAAATTTTTTAAAGAGCCTTCTCTCGAGACCAATACGTTGGTCTGTGCAGATGAAGTCAAGAACGCCGTTGTGAGAATCCCAGTTAAACATGACAGGATATGCAGGAATGTGATGTACGAATACATTTATCCAAGCAGATTTCTAACTAGAACTTAAAACTGCGCAGAAATAGGAAATTCCTAGAACGTTGCGACATTATTAGTGTCGATGGAAAGTTCCGTTTCTAAGACAATATAACCCTGGGGCACAATGGACTTTTGCAAGTCACCTGTGTGCGGTAGAGGGAACGAATGACAGATCGCAACTGATTTATGTTGAGAGTCTCTAATGAAAAGATAATGAGAGCCAAATTTCCTTTTGGAGAAGAAATTGTTTTTTAGTAAGAATGAGGAAGTACTAATGATTTTCTCACACAAAAGACCATCCATGAGCCTTGCAAATCGGTGTGATATTGTGAACAAGTTCTCCATGGGGCAAGAACTTTGTGGGGTGCTTTAGCAGAATGTACAAGGTATAAATGAACATTGGTTTATCTGATTTTCTGACATACCCAAATGTAGAAATTCGAAAATTATTTCAATGATTCCTGTTGTTGTCTGGAATGCTTATGCTTAAATGCGGATCTAGAGAACGACTAATAGAATCGGAATCGACCGCGATAACGACCATAGCAGGAAGTGTTGCACAGTCGATTGTTCACCATTGAAGTCAAATTTACTTGCAACAGAATCATCTTCGACCTGAAGACCACTAAGTTAAGAAACATTTGATGCACTTAAGGCAATTTAAACTTAACAAACGTCTTGGCAGTGCCGATAATGCATTGAGTAGAGTTGTTTTCAGTGATGACATGAAAGTTAGACAACAAATTGGCTGGCATATATGCAATTTCGGAGTGATCAGCGTAAACACTGAATACCATCGCACTCGTGTTGAGTAGACCATTTGTTGAGAATCAAGGAACCCCTGGATTACGAGCAGACGGTGGACTGAGTTAAGAAGGTATTTTGCTAAGAGGTGCATTTACCGTAGACTATGTCGCTTCAGCATCATTTGACCACTTCATCAAATCACTTCAAGGAGCCGCATATAGAATAGTCACCATTGTGTGGGTGAGGAAAACGATGGTTGAAAAGGAAAAGTTGTGTTGTTGAGCACCACGAGGATGCGGGATAGGGATTAAATTAGAGGTTCTTGATAAGGATGGTTTGAGTGTAGGAGTTTTGTTACAACTTCACACATTACGTCATGAAAAAGACTTCAGCAAAGATGGAGGGACTTTTGCTAATGAAGTGTTAAGAGAGAGTAAGCTCGTCATAGCTCACTCTGAGGCTCCTTAACAGGAAGATAATATGCATCTAATGATTCCATGGTGTTTCGAAAGCCTTAAAGTAACCTGACCTACAGCTACTTTAGGGTTTTTAATAAACGAAAAGGCCATAAATAATCGACAACTTAATGTCAAAAAGGAATTCAAGAAGCATATACTGGAAAACATGCTAACAACTGAAAAAATAAGACAGAGAAAAAAGGGGTTTATCATCAAACTGGGCCCTAAATTACCGCGACATGACTATGGTGGGCTAATAGAAGTTTGTTCTATGTAAAGGGCGTAAAAAATGCGCAATAGAGATTCGGGATTAGACTAGGAGGAAAGACCAATAGGCAAGTTTTAATTAAATAAGAAAGAATGGGAAGTTGCAATGAAAAGGATAAGATAAGAGGTAAATTCACACTTTTTTGGTCCTGCAGAGCTTGAAAACTAGGGTTTGGTTTTGCCGAATGGTGACTTGACACCAGCAATATATGATTCTCCGAAATAACCCTTCGGATATGGCGCTTGGCTATCTAACAGTAAATGAACTTGAAATTGGAATAAAGATCTGTCCGATTCTCCAATGCAAAAAAAGAAATTTTGCATTTTAAGGTTCTGTTCTTAATGCACATTGATACAACGGTACCAATGTTTCGATTTAAGACCAACCTATAACCACTGAGCATTGGCAAACGCCTTAAAGGAAGTCATGAATTAGTGTCTTTATATTTTTTGCAATATGATTCTAAATTTTAGCACTTAGTGGTCTGCTATTCGGCTACCACTTTAGAACTAAATCCTGCCTAAACAGAGTTGACAACGGTTATTCAAATACGTAAAAGTCAGTCTGAACTACCAAAATAAATCTTATAGTAATCATTTGAAATCAACAACTAAAATTTCGAATCCACCAGCAGCAAAAAAATATAAGAAATTCTTCCAAGATATATCGTCAGGTACTAATACTTAACATTATAATTCCAATATCGCACCATCATGTAACCACATCAAATTACACATTGACCATGGTATCAATCTCAGTCTGGAAATCGTCCTTGTATTAAACATAAATATTCCATGTCAGGATTTATGGACTTCTTGAAATGAGTCATTATGACGGCGTCTAAATCCGATGCTACAGCGACTCATGTGACTGATGTAACAAGAGGGGCTTAGCTTGCATGCCAAAATCTAGTAGAAACGTTTAGCTACAGAAAATTCGGATTCCATTTTGGTAATTGCGAACCCCATTTAAAACGTCCTCTTCAATTTCTACTCGTCTCTGCTAAGTTGAAAATATTATTTATGGACCATTCCAGCACTCGCGGCAGACAATTGGCTGAAGTCCATAACTGCAAACATGTCCGCGCCCTCGCGATCAAAACTGTAGAATACCCGAGCCCTAATAGGTAAAAGACCGGTACAACAGAACAGACTTTATTGACCAATCAGAAGCCAGAACCACGCGTCAGGCGCCTTCCATCCGAGTCCACCACGCTGGCCACGTCGCTCATTATATACTGCATCTCATCCATGTCCTTCTCTGGCTGGCTGCCTTCCTTTCCCGCATGCCATAGGATCGCAGAGAGACACGGGATTGGCTGCGGCCAGGAGGTCCAACATGTCTGCGCCCCAATCCGACGCCACAAACAATTTAGATGCAATGGGATTTTGCGATGGATAACGGATGCAGAAACGTATTATTAGGAGTTAGTGGAAGTGTTGCCGCCTTGAGGACTGAAGAACTGGTGTCCCATCTTACTCAGGCGAATTATAACGTCGTTGTTGTAATGACAAGTGCGGCCCACCACTTTGTTGATAAGTCGCGACTTACAGTTCCTGTTTACACCGATTCCGACGAATACGGCTGTTGGAGAACACGCGGTGACGACGTACTCCACATAAAGGTAGAGTGATAAATATCTGCTCAACAAGTTAGCTAAAGAACTGGGCTCAAATATTTCTCATTGCACCACTATCGGCCAATACTCTCGCAAAAATCGCCGGCGGACTTTGCGACAATTTACTAACATGCATTGCGCGGGCTTGGTACTTCGAGGAACCGGCTGAAGGTCAAGTGAAGAAGATTGGTATTTTCGCCCCTGCAATGAACTCTGCTATGTGGAAGAACCCCCTAACATCAAAGCACGTAGACGTACTTCGCAATACATTAAATTGGCACATGATCAACCCTGTTTGCAAGACTCTGGTATGTGGTGAATTCGGTGAGGGCGCAATGGAGGAACCGTTCAAAATAGTTCAGCACATTGAGGCACTCGTACGTTAGTTCATCGACCGGTTCCTACTTAAATACTTCAAGTCCATGATTAAACAATTAGTTACATTGAATTCATTTTTTTACTTTTTAATTGTTTAGCTTGGTTACCATTGTACAGTCGGATAATGACGGCTTCGCAAAGAGGTAGAAAGGGTTTTTAGAATTACATAGGGAAAACTTGGCTTTATTGAGTCAAAAGTATTGGTTTCTAGGTCTCCTTTGTGGCCCCAGTGTCCGTACTGAAATTCCCACAATTCTCAGTTTCGCCAGAAACTTCAATGCTTTTAATAAGTCTGTATAAGGCGTTGGCCTCGCGAACCTTGTTGAATTCTAAACAGAATGACTGGACTTCGATCAAGACGTCCTGAAACAGGATACGCGATGAGGTGACTTACAAGATAGTGGTAGGCGATTTTGTAAACAATCAAGCAATTATAATTCCAGCACATAAATATGAAAAATATGGGTATGGAGTGGTCTGTCCGAAGTGGTTCGCTTTGAGAGGTGATTAGGATTACACTCCACGTGACCTTGGTCGAAAGTCAAGCTACTAGTAATATTTAATTGAGGTTAAAATCTCGCAATAGTTTGTTGCAAGTCTTGAATCAGCGCAGGAAGCACATTTTGTTTGGAACTAAGTGATAGAGGTTGACTTGAAGGTGGCTGAACGCAATACAAGAATAGCACAAGACAGGGCCATTTAGGCTTAGTTAATAGGTTGGAGTAAGAACTTACGACGCCACTTATGTCGAGAATCTTATTCCTCAACCATGCCTGAATGACGACACACACGAGTCGAACTAGTCGGAGCTGCAGTCCCTTATCCTGGGTGTTCTGGCATCCACTGATACAATTTGAAATGCACTTGCGGATGAAATCGGGCTGCAACGACATCTGTGTTGCCACTCGATTAATTACCTCCAGCGACTGTACGTTGACATCCATTTCTGTGAGTGCTGCCAGAAAACTAGAAACAAACTTGATTGCAAAGATTCCTTGGTGTTACAGCAGGCTATGATGAAAACTTACGTCTCCAATTCCGGCAAAGACGTCATTGCCATGATAATTTCAGAGGCTGTCAATGGGTTGCGATTGACAAGGCTTGGAAACTAATGCCCAAATAAATTATTTGGATAATGAAACAAAAAGAGGGTAATGAAGGAACATACGTTTTCGATTGTGAGACCAACACTGTGTACCATACTGGGGTTTTCGGCGATTGCCTGAACAAGGACTTCCTTCTGGGACGGCGACAAGGAAGACGTTAATGCAATTGATGCGAGTTGACAAATCTATGCAAAAAGATAAGCAGCATCTCGATTTACAATGTATTCTAATTTGCACAAATCCCCATAGCTCGTTAAAATGGTGGGTCACGGATAAGTTAATTTATCAAGTTAAGGGCAACCACATGCAATTCTTTGCTGGCTGGCTCAGTGTTGCTTTTCAGTTGTGTGGGACTCGAGGGGGTTATTATCAGTTTGGGAGCCTGCGTGATTTGATTCATAAAGGCTAACTTTATGTAAAGCACTGCATTTGATAGAATTTGAAATTGTGTGATACCACAAATAAGGATAAAGAGAAGACAATAACACAGTTCCTACCTCAGCAGGAGGCGAGGAATGGCCCATAGTAGAATCCCAATGAAAATGATGATTCACTGTAAGAGGACAGAGCCAAACAAACTCTTCAGTCCACACGTTCGAAGTGCCAGGTGGGCTGTCCTCGGTTGTGAGAGGGCTAGGTGTGGAAGCCTGTGGGCACGGCAGCAATGGTGGCACGATACGAAGGAATTCCGGACGCAGAGATTGAAGCAAAGCTGGCAGCAAAACTTCATTGCTTAGCAAATTTTCCAGACAGTGCTTGCGTTGAAGAGCCGAAGTGATATTCCGTTCACATAAAAGACTTTGGAAAATGTTAAATGAGTCAAACATTACAGCGCACAGCCACCACATACGCTAACCTTAAACCAAGGTAACTTCAATTACTGGCATAATAGTGCTCGGTACTCAAATTTAAGACAGTGTATTTTAAAATCACAACCTTCTGACAAACATCATTTCATGTGCGAACTAAAACAATGCCTTCAACCAAATAAGCAGTTAAAAAATATCTAATTTACGATAAAAGGAAGATGGGCTTCCTTGAATGACTCTAGAACACAACTAAGCACGGCATTCACGAAAGTAGCTAATATGCACTCCTAGAATGAAACATCCACTTCAACATTGTTAGGGTAGCAAGCAGTAAACCCACCTTAAGACCTCTTCATCAGGAACGATACATGGAATGCCGCACAAGTCGACCTTAGGTACTTTTTTCAATTTTTCGCGAAGAAGACTATCAAAAATTGACAAATCACACTAAAACTCTGAAGCGATCAAAATCAAATTTACTGCGTGAAGCGAAGCCAAATCAGACCCCATGCTTAGAACCTGAACTGGTGTCATTTTAAATAGCTAACATCGCATTCATTAAATAAATTCAACTTACATCTTTAATACGATCAGTATAACGCATTAATGTGAGCATAAATAACTTGGCTGAAATTGGAAAACGGCACTGTTTCGAAGAGCTATCATTCTTCTAGAAGAATGTTACTCAATTTGAAAACATGCCAGAAAATCCAAAATAAAAGGAAGAAATGGGTTGTTTTCCAACGAATCTGACTTGTACATATCCCAAAGCAAAAAGACAGCAAGTGTCTTTGGCAAATTGTCCGCAAGCAAGTCACTGCTTAACAGAGCAATCTGGAAGCGATTAGCTATTGATAAAAAAACAACTTACGACGCTTTTACCCAACTTAAAATAATCACTTTTTACAAACGTTTTATGGAAGGACGCAGAGATCGAATCAAAAGTTTTGTTTGGGTATTGACCATTGAACAAAAAGCTAAAACGAAAAAGCGCAATGAACAATTGAGCAACGAATTTTCCTGCAGCACATATCAAAATATTTATCACAATCAAAATAGCAAAATTGCCTTTGTTTCTAAATGAACTGAAATTAAAAAGATTTAGACAATAAGTGATGTCACACAATGAACAGGTGGGATAAAAAAGCCCTCAAGTAATAATTAAATACTTAATTAGGTACAGACAAATCGTTTATATTTGTTGGGGCAGGTAGCAAAGGTCAAACGAAAATATTTACAGTTTTCAACTCTAGTTTATCTCATACAAGAGCATAATGAGATTGAGATAAGTACATTGTCCTTAAGTAACATATTACACTATGCGTTACAATGCACTTGGCTTATACTTAATATAATTATAGTTTAAAATTTCACAGATTAACAGTCTACTTGAAGCAACATATATTCGTGCTTAAATTTAAGGGTAGGCTACAGAAAACTAACTTTGTTAAATTAGACAACTCCTTTGAAGTTAGCATTGTGGCGTCGGATTAGGGCGCAGACATATTGAACCACCTGGCCTCAGCCAATCCCGTGTCTCTCTGCAATCCAATGGCATGCGGGAAAGGAAGGCAGCCAACCAGAGAAGGA
>UXSR01000398.1:0-36846 GCA_900604375.1 Mesocestoides corti
CATTTGACAGCGTGTTCTTTAACTGCAAGAGACCGTCTTTTCACATGTCGCTATGCCTGTGTATTTTACCACTACCACTTTCACTTATTTGACCACTCAGTTAGTTGTGCATCGACTACACCACCCAAAGTATGTTGATCAATTCCTTTCACAAGTTTGAGCGCATATATGAATCCGACACAATTTAGATGAGGCGAATATTAATTGGTTGAGTCTTTACCCTCTCCTTTTCCATCAATATTTCGAGTTGTTTACCATCCCTCGTGTAAAATACATTACTAGGTTTACCAAATCCTCGGTTATAAGCAAATTCCAGTAACTATCAGATCACTAACTATGCACCATTTAAACTGATACGCAAAGTGCAGTAAGTGAATTGTTCTTTTTTCTGATCTACTCCATTGCTTTTCCAACGTAGCTGTCCATGTTTACATCAGCATTTAACCGTTAAATATTTCGAGTAGTGAGGCACCTCTAAATACTCGTCATCGTGAATTCACCCACCACCAATTCTTTTATACAACCCCTTACTAAATATTGGCCTTTGTGAGCACGAACTTAAGGTAGAGGCACACGTGCCACGAAAACCCACTGCGACCCTCCATCCACCTTTATTGTCACACAACCGAATGAAGAATAGTTATGACCGGTAACTTGGTTCATTGTTGCAATTATTTCCTGAGACAGCAGTTCAATATAGCGTTCTCTCACTTTTTCTATTTACCTTCTCCGTCGAATTGACCTTGAGTTCTTGGATCGTCAATTGCGCATGTTATCAGAAGCCGCGTTATGGGAAATGCTTGCATCGGCATTTCTCGCAGGTGCTCTAAATTATCATTTCTATGCCAAAGTGTGCGTCAACTTACCTAGTTTTAGACCATGCGCTGCTGTCTCCACCGTACCTTCAATTTACAGGAAACATTTGCACAGTATTGAAAATGGCATAGAAACTACAAGTCAAATCAGTGTTTCGATCCTTGATGTGCAACCTACTGTTTGAAGTTTGCCATTGGGCTCCTGGCATGACGGACCGAAGTTGCTGTAACAAGTCAATTTCGGATCTGGAAGACGACACAAACTTGATCCGGCCAATCACGTGCGACACCGACAGGTATCCAATTATGATTGGTCTGATTGGAATGCAAATGGACCATTGTAGACATCGACCCTGGTACAACTGCCGTGTCTTCGTCGTGGCTGGGCTTCAACAGGCAGACAGTTCAAGATCCACACCGCGGCTTCCACAACTGGTGACGCATTGGTCGTCACGCGATATTCCAAAAATCCACCAACAATGAATACCATTGGCACTAGCAATTTTAACCTTTAGGGCTTGACTTGGCGTGTCGAAGTAGCTTTACATCTTAAAGATCAAATGCACTGTGTGGTACCAGGTAGCAGATAATTTGGGCCCGCATCTCTTGTGCCCACAACTGTCCACAGTCAGGACTGACGACCTTGTGTTCTTCACACCAGTCCACGATGCTCGAAACTGCACGACTACGCTTTGCATAGGAATTGTCATTAGGAATACATATATACTAAGACCCACAGTGAATCTGTAGGCTTTGTCAGCGGCCGTGTGATAGTGAATTTCACTTCCATAAATTCCGCTAACATTGCTTCACCACTTGCTTATTCACCGTGACTATTCCACCCCACTCCAAATTTCATCTGCTGTGAGCCCCAACATGGGGTCTTGAACCACGTGGGTGCCACTGAGTTGGATCTGGCTCGATTACGCTGTAGTGGACTGACTGACTGCACGCGCCGCGCGAGTGTGCGTGCATGAGGGCCCGTGTGCAGCGATGACTCATCCCCTTTTCTTATTGGCCTTCGTCAGCATTCGTCTGTTACGCACGCGTACTCATACGCCCACCAAGCCACTTGACTGGTGTGATACTAATCAACGGTCGTGTTCTCCGTCGCCTCCTTTCCCCCTATCCTCGGGCAGTTACGGGCCGTTAAGTAGAGGGTTGTAAGGTAGTGCTAAGCTCCTAGCCGCTACAACGCTTCCCTGCCACCCGCGATGAATAAGAAAACCAATAAGGACGTGAGCACAACCGCACACTTCAGAGCTATACCCGGCTGGTGTCGCTGTATCTGTGGCGTGTGTGCGTGTGCATTTACGGGTCAGATGTGTGAATCAGTGTGAGCCATCAATGTGCCAACATCGAGATCTAGGTGTTGTGATAATCGCTCGTGATTTCTATGAGGAGTTGAGGATCCGCGTGGCTAGCGACGTGCCGTGACTACGAGGCTATTATGTCGAAGAATTAGTGATCGGATTAGGCAGTGCAAATCAACGCGAATCACAATGCATCTATCGCACCAGTCGGTGATTTGTACTCTCACAATTTAAGCCAAACTGAATTCATCATGAGTGTCAGTAGCCATGCAAGAAACAGGGTACAATCACGTCCACAACCACAAAGCAGGATTTGGCCATCCCCAACATTCTTAGTCTTGGCAAATACCTCTACAGCATAGTCAGTCTGTACAACTCGACAGCCTTGGTGTAAACCTCCAACCTTCGTCAATAAAAATCGCCTAGCTGAATGATAGCTCAGAATACCACTTCTCCAGAATGAAAACGACAGATACAACAAACGCATGCTTTTAAGCAACCCCAAGCAAGACTACGCCACCGGGCACAGTCCTTCCGAATCTACAAAACCGCCTGCGATTTCTACTAAACAGTGCTCTATGGTATGTGGAAAAAAGGCTGATAAGGTGTATATGCGTATAGTGAGTTGATGCTTACCAGGAAGAATTGAGTTAAATCATTTCTGATATGCACTTCCTCTGCACAACTCCTTGGTCATTCCACTTGATAAACCTCCTGTATGATCGTTTACACGACACCTTCAGGCAAATTGTAATAGCTTCATCCCCACAGCAACGTAACCACCAAAGTCTCGACCGTTTGCTGGGTCTCTGATTCCAATTGTGCCGAGGCATAGCTGGTTTCTCTAATCTGTGGGTCGTCAGCGTAAATAACAGAGTATCATGCTCGTTCATGTACGCAAGCACATGAATAGAGGGGTTTGTTCATGCACGATAACTGGCCGGATTAGTTATTAAGAAATTTCATCGGAGATGGTCGCGGAAAAATAAAATGGATGGATATCAACCAACGGGGTCCAGTGTTTCAGGGATGTAGGTAAATATGTTCGTCTGTCCGATCATGCAACGTTATGCCTCTCTCGACTCAACTAATCAACAAATAGAACGGCCTACCCACGGAACCATCAACCTCCAATTAGCAATTCAGGATGTGCCACCTCTGTATTATTCGTCTCATTATTGTCACATCACTTGGCCTGCTCTCTGTGTTATCCACGAAATCTGGTAATTCAAATTCTTGCGCTGTAATTCCAAATCGATATCTCAATTCTCAAATTACCATTTTTCCCCAATTGGCATTCATGTCAAGAGATACGTCTTCCAAGATTCATCTTCAATGTACAAGGTGGCGAGTTTCGGATTCGAGATTCACACCCTGCTTTCATCGTGCACTGGAGTTGTGTACTTGTACTGATCAGTGCTCGCTCGTAATTGTAATTTCTATAATTGTGCCGCTAATGTAATAGCCTGTAGCGGGCCCCAGTGCGGTTTTTGGGGACCGCGCCAGGGCCGACGATTTACACTGACCACGCCCGATCGAACGATAAATGGTAAATGCGGATGACACGTGCCTCAACTAATCTATTCATGCATTAGCGGTGTGTGTTAGTGCGGCATAACAAGTGCGTTTGTATACCCCAGCTAAGCATCGATCTCGGAACGCACGGAGTTGCGTGAAGTGCATTCACGAAAAAATCGATTGAATCGTGTTCGATCGCGGCTGCTGACTGTGATCGCTTGCTGCTCGCCACAAACCCTGTGCTCTACTTTCTGCGTCACCACAACAACCACAATTCGTGATCCGTATATGAATCGTATGATGGGGGTAGTGAATGTGACAGCTGCACCGCTACCGCACCCATCATCGATGCACACAGATTCGTCTTCTCTTTAGTAATCACCAGAGCCGATTGATTCTGGAATGGTGCTTCGCCATCACACTGAGCTCCTATTCAAATCGCTCAACAATCACATAAACTCTTTTTCTAAAAAAAAATAACTTAAATCCCAGTTTCTGCAAAGTTAATCACGCTCGTGGTGTTTTTTTGTGGACACATGGGTAGTGAAATCAGCTGGTGTGCTTTTCTCAAGACAATGAAGGAGGGGTAGATTTTGCTCAGTGTACCGTTGAGTTGCTGGTACTGAGTGTGTGCTCTATAATAATCTCAGTCTATCATGGGATTTTCAATAACCAACAACACACAGGCAAACACAATTAACCCATGCACAGTCGCCAAATCACAGTCGCCCGCATGCCAACTCTCAACGTTGCCCCGATTACGCATCTCGCGAACTTACTGGATCAGTGGAACGTTTGGCAGTTTGAACCGGCATGTGCGGAAATCGTGTGTCGACAGAGTAACTTCTCAACGCATCTCATAAACCAATGCAAAGCACCAAATGCTTTCAGCCTTTTTCGGCGTAAACCGAAATTCGTCGTCTTAGTATCTGCGAATGATGCGTATGGACACTCAAGAAAGTATTTTTTTGTGTATGTAGAAATCAGTGAGGACTGTTTTCGCGGTGCGTGGTGCCACAGACCCAAAATGTCTGGGGGTGAACCTGGTCGACTCTTTTACTTAGCTCAACAATGCTCTCAGTTCACGCGCATTTTGCTTGCAGCAGTTCTCAACCGACTTTCACCTTTACTCCAAATCGTGCTTTCGACTCACTCTAAACTTAATCTCTGTGAACGCGCCTCGAGTCTTCAATTACGATATCGGGCAATCGTTACCCATGGTCATTATTGCGCCAACCTTTCAAGTATCCTCTTGGAATACCAAGGTGATTTTCGCCGGCGACACATAGCCTCAGCCATCTCCTTGCGACCACCAACCAACTTGCGTGTGCATACCTTCCGGATACCCGGCGTGAAGTAAGGCCTGGTATCGCTACTGCATTGACACACGCTTGGCTCACCCCTTCGATCGACTCACAATCCTCTGTCCTTTCCACCACAGACATCAATCGCGTGCAAGACAATCCTCTCAGTGGAAGAAGAGGTCCATCAATTCCTCTCGACTCGTTTACCAGGCCTGCACTACTGCCATTGCCATCCGCATGATGTCCCTCCACCTCCATTAATCTCGTGACGGCGCTTTGCCTGCATTTTCCTCGGCGACGCTGAATCGCATCTATCATGCCCTGGGAACGTCCATCATCCTACTTCTGCTACAAGTGATATTTTGAAAGGCAATAGATCTTGCCATGGCTGAGCGAAACACGGCAACAACCAGATCATCAACACTAGTTCTCACCATCGTCGTCACCAGGCAAAGCACTTATCACGAATTTTATGGTTATGAGGATTTTACAAAATTGTGTGTAGATTTATTTAACAGGGGAGAGAGCTGCTGACGACCACCATGTCCGCGTCAGATGTCGTAACGATCGTTCACGAATGTGAATTAAATGTCATGTGTTCGCCTTTACATTGTCACCTTGTCACGCACAAGAAGAGGGATCTTGTGGTAGCAATAAATCGATGCGGTTTGAGAACTGCACCAGGGCTCCCACACGTCCCAGTTTGCATGAGTTTGGATGAGGCTTCACCCAATTCCTCGCCCGTTTAATTTCTCACTACAATAAACAACACTCACACAGCCTACGACACCTGAGAGATGTAAGCTAACGTGTTGGTGAATGCATGGTAAATTGGCAGATTTGAACAAATGCAAACCTCAACATGTGGAGCGCCAAGTCAGAAACGAACTTGGCGCGCACACGAACCTGGATGTGTGCACTGGTGGATGCACGCGCACGTGCGCACGCCCACGCCAACTCAGCAGCCAATCACGCACACGAATACTCCTTCAACTGGACGACTTTGATGCAAGCACGACGATCATGTTCGCCAACTCTTATTGGCGGCGAGGCTCCACCGATACCATTCACGGCATTAGCCCAAACCCATATAAATAGATGTGAAGGGCTAACGTCAAATTATTCCCGTGTTCTGCTGACTGATCCGGCTGACTATGGCTGAGAGAGAACAGAGACCCAAACGCGCTATCGGCGACACTCCAGAAGCCCCCGTGCCTGCGCTTCTTAGTACCCCCAAAGAGTCTCGCGTAAGTAGCCGCCTCATTATTAGTACCCACATGGCACCCAACTAACATGGCTCACTACCCTACTCTGCTACTCGCTCCCTCTCTCTAGGGCAACCCTGTTGACGAGAAATTGGAATCCAAACCGGACAACTCTTGTGGTGGAGCGATTGACCCACCCCTTGAGAGGAAGGGACAGCAGTGTTGACGAGAAATTTGAATGGGATTGGCTATCGAGTCACCTGTTAATTTTCACACCACATTTTCCTGTGATTTCTGTTTAGTTCAATGTTAGTATCTGTGAATGAACTGTCTTTGATTACCTACCTTCGTGTTCTTCCTGTGGCACCGTGGTCTATCCGAAATAGAAACAGATTTCTCAGTTTTCTTAACGGGCAGGTCAGTCATAGGCATGTCGATGCGATGTGGTCACTTTGGCAATTTCAACTAACATAGCGTTGAGGATGCAGCATTCCCCAAGACGGCTCCTCATCAGTAAAAGTACACTCAAAGACTGTTTTTTGTTAATCGTACTTTAGTGTTCGTAACGCGATTGGTGATGAAAAATTATAACAACTGGAAATGCTAGAAAGGCACTGTTTTGCTGATGCAGAATCCTTAACACAAACCGCCTAGAATTAAGGACGATTTGGAAGGCTTAACAATTTATACACATTATCTAAAACAGTAAATATAAAGCCCATTAACAGAATAAACAATAATTGTGTAACGGTAGACGTACTTATCAAGTACATTGACCTCTGCCTGGAGTGAATTCAAGTAGTGTTTCTCGTGAGTTCCGTTTGTCCATTCTCACATTACGGTTGCTGCTTGAAATAAATTGATTGTGATTAATGAGAGATTCCCCTTTTGCACGTTTGCTCCATTCTACGAACTACAACCTTGCCTAACGGTACCGCACACCACTTTTCTTACTATTCTTTACCATTGCAAATGCAGCAATTTGTAATGGTGCTTTATTTATTCATCGAATTTAGTGAATAGTGTTGCTTTACGAACACAAAGTGGTCGCCTTGTTCCCTGCCATGCCAGTCTGCATTTGACAGCGTGTTCTTTAACTGCAAGAGACCGTCTTTTCACATGTCGCTATGCCTGTGTATTTTACCACTACCACTTCCACTTATTTGACCATTCAGTTAGTTGTGCATCGACTAGACTGCCCCAAGTTTGTTCAGCCTCCCATTTCTTCAAGTAGATTTACATAACATAGCATTTTGCATGGAAGACAACATCTGGTTTTAAGTTTTACTGAATAGCTGATCAAAATTTAACAAAAAATCAGTCTAGGTGATTTATGGTTGGCAATTATGAAGCGGCTTGTGCTGCATTTGCCGCCAATGAATTACGAGATCAGCAATTTCTAACGAAATGCCTTGAAGTTCTTTAATCGCAACGTATAAAACACGAAATGCATCATTTTATGCATGATCAGGTTGCAAAAAACATCGTAAATGGTCGCTGCCAGCATCACAGGTTTACACGTCAATAATTTTCTGAAGATTGCCGTCGTAGCCTCATCACAATTAGTCACTCAAATTATGAAATTAGATGACGTAATGTCAAGCGTAACTGCGATTTTTGATGTAGTAAATATACGGTTGATTATTTTGACATCGTGTTGCTTTCGTTCAAAATTCAAACCAACAATTAAGGCTGACAAAATGTCATCATGTTTAACAGCTCTGTACTTTTTGACAGTCTTGTGAATCATATCAAGTCACACTCCTTAATCCGGTCCCTTTTTCCCTTTTTGGCAGCATGTCGCCTGTCGCGGGGATCCTCAGTTCCCCCCCCCCATATCGTGTCAAATAAATTACTAAGTTTACCCGAATTCTCTGCTATAATTAAATGCCAGCAAATAACAGATCACTTACTATGAATCCTTTAAACTGATACGCAAAGTGCATAATAAGTAAATGAATTGTTCTTTTTTTCTTATCTACTCCATTGGTTTTCCAACGTACCTGTCCATGTTTATATTGGTATTTAACTGCTAGCTGCACCTCTAAAAAACTTGTCATCGCAAATACACCCAGCATCAATTCTTTTATACAGCACGAAACTAGGGTAGATGCCCATATACTACGAAAAACTTATGCGACACTCCATCCACTTTTATTGTCAGACAAACGAAAGAATAATAGTTATGATCTTTAACTTAGTTCATCGCTGCAATTAATTCCTAACGCATGCTTTAGAACTGCATGTCTATGCATTTGATCATTGATAAATTTGTTATCACATTTTTAACAATTCACGGGATAAAAACAATCACGTTTTAATTTCGCTATATGATGTCTACTAATGTTTTGTGTTACACTACTAGAATATTAGATTAACTCATAAAAGAATTAATTTGCTTTTGCAAAAAAATATAGCGGTATCTCCCTTTTGCTTATTTAACTTCTCCGTCGAATTGACCTTGAGTTTTTGGATCGTCAATACCGCATGTTATGAGAAGTGGCGTTAAGGGAAATGCTTGTATCGGTTTTACTCGCAGGTACTCTAAATTATCATTTTTATGCCTAAGTGTATGTCACCTTAACTAGTTTTACCGCATGCGCTGCTGTCTGCACTGTACCTTCAATTTATAGAAAAAATTTGTACAGCATTGAAAATGGCATAGAAACTACAACTCAAATCAGTGCGTCACAGCTTACCCAGGATGTTGACCGACTTAACGGTACATGTTTTCAGATTCTTCAGGCAACTACTGTGGAAGCCAATAAAACAGACTCAGTCCACGTAATCTACAAGAATTTGTAATACAATTGAACTTTTAATTTGGACTATTTAGAACTAATGATTGTTACTTTTGCTACGAATTTGTTGCTCGAAGCGAAAACGTTATACAGTATCGAAGAAGTAGTCCATGCAAGAAGTATTAATCCTCTTCTAGGTCAGTGTCAGCCAGTTTTGCCTGGGGGCAACGCCTCTAACATTTGTCTCCTAATTACTGGTATCGAACTTGAAACAGGATTTATTAACTCACGAGAACAGTATTCTGATTTTAACTGCAAGAGCATTATTGAGGGAATATATTCATTCGAGTATCGAATTGTTGGCAGCACTGGAGTTTGTCGAAGTCCAAATAGTATACTAAGGGCTTGTCAGCGACAAGGATCACCCTTACGCGACAACTCAGTTTACGAACAAACTTTCGGATTCTGTCCTAACTTCTTCGAGACTTCAGTCCTGGAAGAGCCAAACATCGTGTATGGCAAAGCAAATATTTGGCGTTGCTACGCGCGCTGGGTCGCCGCTGATGGAACCGTGTGGGCTGCGGTTGAGTACGACACCAACATGCCGAAATTTAAATACCGCTGCCTCACAACTCGCATTGATCAACAGAATCGGCGGGATATCATCCAATGGGGTAGGCATGCAGAACATTAACTTGTGATTTCGGTTTTATTATTTTAACTAAAGGAAACTTTACGTCCATCTTTAATTTGAAATGTTCTAGATTTAAAATTATCCCCTTTATGTGTCCTAGACTAATTTTGCAGTTTTTTCCGATTTTATGTGCATTCCACTATTAAATTACCTTCGGTGTTTTCTATTCCAAATGATGGTATAACTGGCTGTTATTCGGCTCAAGCTTTACACAGCATGTCAGAGATGCATTTACGTCGAAATATGCAATTGTCGAAATGCTCTCCTTGATATTACTTGTCTAGAAAGTTTATTGCTGTTTTGTTATGGATAACGTCTTTAAAGTTTAATTCCTTTGTACAAATTACCTCTTAGTTTTCCACTCTTGCATGTGCAATTCACTCGTTCTTTGCACAAAAATTAGGCCTTTATAAGCATATAAATGAACCTTTGTCATTTTAAGGCATGACAGTGGACGCTGATTGCAAAAACCTTAAGAACTACTTCACCGCTCCAATCCGCCTGATTCTTGAACCATCATTCGACCCAGCCACTCAGCTTGTTGAAATGCAGCCAAGCTGCAAGCTTCCAACCAACTACAGCGGCAACTGGTTTTACCCAAGCGAGTACCAAACTTCGGTTTGTTCATATTAAGCGCCAAGTTAATTATTGGTATTCTTAGGTGCAAATCAATGCAACGCATATTTACATGCGACGTAGACGCGACTACTACACGTATGAAGACATTTACTTTGTTTGTCGTCAACAACAACTTTCGAGGTACCTAATGGCTGTCGTCACTCGAGGACAGTGGTGGGTTTATAACGGCAGCGTCCGTTTGTCATCCTCTAATCGTAAACTACTTTACAATTATGATCATTCTCAACTTTCCACTGTTTCAGCGAAATCGATTTTATGTGCTTCGAACTGGTGCCACGACACCATAATATCGCGCGCTTCCGCATGGGTCGACCGTTCCCCCTGGAACCCGCCACGAAGGCCTCCCTTGGCGAATCGGAGTACATGTTGCGCATGTACAAGGAGGCCTGCCACTGGAGCAGTTTCACGCTCAACTACATTGAGTGGACGTACGAGTACTTCGTCCTTGACCCGCCTGTGCCAATCAACTGTCCCATTCAGGGCAAATTTAAGTTCATTCAAACCGGACAAGAGGCCGAAAAGTACGTCTTCAAGATGCCGAATGGAATGACGCCTCGACCCTGGCTCCAAGTATGTTGCCCCACTTGAGTTCAGCAGTCCAGCAGGAGCTGCAATCAGCTCAAAATGTTTTGCTACTTATAAGTTTATAGTAGAATTTTATGTAAGTTAAAACTGAAGGGTGGATCTCACGTAATCTCGGTAACTTGAGTTCCACAAATTTCGAAATGGTTACTACGCTGCCATAACGATGCACATATTCTGGATTTACGCTTACGTTGGCTCTGTTTAAAATTGGTTGTGTCAATCTACTGTGACGTGGAGGGATCCGAAGCACTCTAACTTCATTCCGACCCGATCGAGTTTTCTACAACGCCTTTGAACATCTACATCGGCAAGATTTGATCCAACTGCTTAGATCCTTGATGTGTAACCGACTGTTTGAAGTTTGCTGTTGCAAATCAATTTCGGGCCTGGAAGACGACACAACCTTGAGCCGGCCAATCACGTGAGACACCGACTGTTATCGAATTGTAATTGGTCCGATTGGAATGCAAATGGACTATTGTAGACATCGACCGTTGTACAATTGCCGTGTCTTCGTCGCGGCTGGGCTTCAACAGTCAGTCCAGTTCAAGATTCACACCACGGCGTCCACATCTGGTGACTCATTTGTCGTCACGTGATACTGCAACAATTGTTCAACGATGATAAACATAGGCACTATCAATTTTAACCTAAAGGGCTTGAGCTCGCTCGTCGAAATAGCTTTCAGGTAGTGTGTTGGTGTCGCAAGAGTTGGTCTCTGCCATGCTAAACCGTGCTCCGCTAACGACTGTCCACGTACCCCTCAAACTCCGAGATGTGTGTGGGCGTATTTATTCAAGATTTAATTGGCAGATAATTTGGGCCCGCCCGCAACTGTTGTGTCACTGTCCACTGACGACTTTGTGTTCTTCACACTAGTCCACAATGCTCGAAACCGCACGACTTCGCTTTGGTTGTAGGTGCTGTGCTACCACTACTGGCAGACGAACATCGAGGCGTGCCTCAACGACGGAAAGATTCTCAAACTCGACGTGGAGAAGTGCTGGCGTCTAGACTTCGCTGGCCGACCCATTTCAGAGTACGACGTCACCGACAACTACATTGCCTGTGTCGGCTTCTGGATGGAGGACACCAAGTCCTACCTCATCACCTACGATCGTGAGGATCCGGTGAGAATTTAACATGATGATTTTATATCTACTCATTATTGTTAGTAGAACTTTTATTTAACACGTGATTTCACAAGACAGAAGCCTAACCCACGGGATTTCTTGTCCAGGTTACAAACAGGTTCCGCTGCTGGGTGTACCAGCGGCTCTCACTTCGATCCTACGCAATGTCTCGCAGCCTTGGCAACCAGTGTGGCAAGACGCAAACCGCTGAGTCATCCCTACCAGAAGAAGGCGCTTCCCTGCGCCTCGAATTAATGGAGGATGAGTACGAATTCGATGTCTGCCCAATGAACTACGACGACGGTCGAAACCCCTACGCCAATCCCGCTGTCCTTAACGTCTACGCCCACGCACCCCGCGCCGTCTTAGTCCCCCAACATGGCCTCTTAACCATGCTCTTAACTTGTGTACTTTTACAGATCATGTAAATAGCCTTGTGGCATACGTATGAATTCCTGTGTGCATTTCAACTAAACAAATGTTGCTATGTTGCATTCAAAGCCCTGAAAATCCTTGGTGCAGTCCTATTCCAGTGACTCTGGGCTACACACCAGCTTTTTGGTGAGAAGTTTTGTGTTTGTCGTCTTTATAGGAAAGTAAGAAGAGAGTTCTCTTGAAATTAACCTTATTTCGTGGAAATTCTCACTGTAGACTCTAGGCGTGGAATTAGACGATGTTCGTGAACGGAATTTACGCATGAAATCTCGCTGGATTAATCAGGTCCATTCGCTCGAAATCACAACGTGTGAATCCGTGTCGTGTGCATATAAACAGAGACTGGCAGGGTTGATGCGGTTACAGTAACAGAAATATTGATTAGTCCTGAACAATGTTCGGCCGATGACGCATTGATGCGTGGGAAAATCGATGAGCACGCCGCATTCAAATGACCAGACAGGGCCCACGAGAGGCGATTGCGGTCTGTTGAGTTTCGTCTCAATTCACACCTGATCATCCGATAATTGGACAACTCATTTCACGAACACGCCCGATGTGTTTTTTCGTACCTCTGAGGTTATAACGAGTAACGTGTACCGACGACAGTTCGTACGACGGCACGACTGCTAGCGATCAGCGCCGATCCAGTTTGCGGCGTGTCGACTAGTCGAGGATTACGTTGTGATTTGTCAAATCCGCCTTATGACCTGTAAACAAACCGCTAGATACGGCGCTGTTGCGGTTTCGCAAATACCACGCTCACGCACGCATTGTGGGCGACTTGACTCATGCTAGCAGATTTGGCTGGGCTGATTAGTAGAGCTTGTTACTCACCAGACCTGATTATCTGGGGGGAAATGCCGTGACCCTAAATGGAGCGTCTAGAAAGATTTACTCAACAGTCACATCACAAGCTGACGTTCTGGCAAATTTCTAAATCCAATATGTCTACAAAGTTATACATGGAAGGTGGAATCAACGAATCCAGCTGGTTGGAGAAAACACGAAGTTGTTTATAGAGTACCGTTGAGTTGCTGGCATTGAATGTAAGCCCTGTAATGAAGGAATTTCCAACAACAACAAATAACACAGACTGACACAATTGACCTAGGCACAGTCGCCAACTTGCTAAAACACATATAGGCTCTTCTTGCCAAATCTCCATGTTGCCCTGCTTACTCATTTCGCCAATCTTCGTGAATAGGTGGGGAACGTTTATCAGCATAACTCAGGACGTGAGGAAGTCGTGTGCCGACGAATGGAAAGCGTGACACCCCGTAAACTAGTGCTAAATACTAGATTCTGTCAGCTTTCTTGAGATTTGTGGTTTTAGTATCCATGAAAGATGAGTATAACCATTCGAGCAAGCATAGATGAAGGACTTTGTGAACAGTAAGAATTATTCATGAAATACACCCATTGGGAATTGGTCGGCCATTTGAACATAAGAAGATGCGTCCACGTAGCTGTCCCTTCATCGTCTTCAAAATAACGCCAAACCTAGTATCCCTTCCTAAATGTCTAACTAATCTGATTAATTTCAGTGATTGCTGACCCGATTTACACAGACTGGCAGCTCTGCTGTGATCATTTGGCCCAAATCTGCACTAAAACCAAGTTTTCGTAGATAAGCGCAAATTCACTGTCCGCATCGCTTGTTTGATCACTACAAACTACGAATCTAACAATGACTACGGCTTGAATTTCATTACTGCGTAAATGGAAATGTGTGTGTGTGCTATTAGCATTCGGTTGTGTGCGGGGACGCGGTATCATAGATGGACTAACCGAACAGAGCATAATCACACGCTCTGATAGGTCCTGCCATATTTTCTTTACTTCACAGGCGCGTATGCCTCGACAATTTTCCTTTTAGTAACAACTAGTAAACGGGGTTCGTTGTAAACCCGACTGAAAGTACTCGTGTGAGGTAACATCATCGCCTGTGGACTCATCCAGTGACTGAGTCCACAGGCGATGAAAATCAGTGGGCTTTCGAGACACCAATTCATCTTTTAACATGTTACTAAAACGCCCGTAAGGCGTAAATACTAGTTGCATCAAATACTCCACCACTTTCGAGGCATGACAGCTGGGGGTTGTTTAATGGAAAGTACCTTGTGTTCTGCCCTCAATCTACACATTTGCGGTCGTAGGCACTGGAGCGTAGCCCCCAAACCACGTGTCAGTGGTCTGACCCTAAGGTCAATGAAACTGATCAAGCGGTTGTCGATGGAGTTAGCCGGAGGACAGGTAATCACACAAAAAGCTTAGAAAGATGCTGTGGCATTAGAGGCAATAAACTAATTAATAGCACGAGGTCGCGTTTCCAGCATCCAGAAACTAGACTTGGCAGTTGCCGTGAGTTTACACGAAACCGAGGCAGGTAGACATGTTTTGAAACCCTAAAGCCCAAACACCGACCCCGCTAACCTAAAACACATCTCATGTGATTCACTTGCACTTCAATTGAGAAAGTATTTTGCAAACACTTCAAAGTGGCCTCCTTTCGGGGAAACTTCATAAATTTCCCGGTTTGTGTTGGGCTTTATTTGTGATTTCCCGACTAATTTATGACAACACTAATTGTCTAGGCTACGGCACTTAGGGGAAAGCAGCCGAAGTTTTGGTGGATGGTCGGTGAAAACAACAGATTTTAAAGACAACGAAATCCTCAGTTGATGAAGCGCTTTCACAAGGATTAACCGGCGTGTTAGCTAATTCAGATGTGCGCTCGCGGACGCACGCGCACGTGCGCACCATCATGCAAACTCAGCAGCCAATCACTCACATGAAGACTGCTCGTGGTGGCTGATGCTAGCACGACAATTATGGTCACCAATTCTTATTGGCTACGGCCTATTGCCATATATGGCAGTTGAGAAAATCTATATAAAGCGTGACGCCGAGTCGAGTTCGGCTGTCCTTCGTTGTCTTGTCTTGGTTCTACTAGCTATGGGTGACGCTGAAGATATCGCCGCTCTCGTTGTCGACAATGGTTCGGGTATGTGCAAGGCTGGCTTTGCCGGTGACGATGCCCCCCGCGCCGTCTTTCCTTCCATTGTTGGTCGTCCAAGACATCAGGTATGTGGAGATTGGCTTTTTAACCCAGCTTTCGTGCAATTCGATGCGTAATTGATTCTTGCTCCCTTTTAGGGGGTTATGGTCGGCATGGGACAAAAGGACAGCTACGTTGGCGACGAAGCCCAATCGAAGCGTGGTATTCTCACTCTGAAGTACCCGATCGAGCACGGCATTGTTACCAACTGGGACGACATGGAGAAGATCTGGCACCATACCTTCTACAACGAACTTCGTGTTGCCCCGGAGGAGCACCCAGTTCTTCTGACTGAGGCGCCTCTGAATCCCAAGGCTAACCGCGAGAAAATGACGCAGATAATGTTTGAAACGTTCAACTGTCCTGCTATGTACGTCGCCATCCAGGCTGTTCTTTCTCTTTACGCCTCTGGTCGTACCACGGGTATTGTTCTCGATTCCGGTGATGGTGTTACCCACACCGTGCCTATCTATGAGGGTTACGCGCTTCCTCATGCCATTCTCCGTCTCGACTTGGCTGGACGCGATTTGACCGACTACCTCATGAAGATTCTGACGGAGCGTGGCTATGCCTTCACGACCACTGCTGAGCGCGAAATTGTTCGTGACATCAAGGAGAAGCTCTGTTATGTGGCTCTTGACTTCGAGCAGGAGATGGCCACCGCCGCCTCCAGCTCCTCCCTAGAGAAGTCGTATGAGCTTCCCGACGGCCAGGTAATCACTATTGGCAACGAGCGCTTCCGTTGTCCTGAGGCTCTATTCCAGCCAAGCTTCCTTGGAATGGAGTCGGTGGGCATCCATGAGACAACGTTCAACTCAATCATGAAGTGTGACGTTGACATCAGGAAGGACTTGTACGCCAACACTGTGCTCTCTGGTGGCTCCACCATGTACCCTGGCATCGCTGATCGCATGCAGAAAGAGATCACTGCTCTCGCTCCGAGCACCATGAAGATCAAGATCGTTGCTCCGCCAGAGCGCAAGTACTCGGTCTGGATCGGTGGCTCCATTCTTGCTTCCCTTTCTACATTCCAGCAGATGTGGATCTCAAAGCAGGAGTACGACGAGTCTGGGCCCAGCATTGTTCACCGCAAATGCTTCTAAATCTGCTATTCTATTTTCTCGCATTCTGTTTTTATGACGATCAATACACTCCGATACCTCGTGATTCTGTGTCCGTAGCCTTTTTATTGAGTGTTGAGTGGTTTAGTTAAGCCATGTTGGGCGGTGCTTTCAAGCGGTTGTCGTAGCTTACGTCTAGGGGGTTAGCTACGGGTGCAGTGTCTTGACAAAGCCATTGAAAAACTGGGTGTTTAGGCGATGAGGCCTGTCCAACAGATCTCGGCTGCCTCCGGTCGTCCCTCGTGGCAGTCGGGGGTTAATCTCCCTGTGGTAACCGTAATGGCTCTTTCCGCTGTTGGATCGGCGTCGGGTATCCATTCGGACATTGGTTGTGGTCCACGGCCATGCCAGTGACGTGTCATTGTTAATAAAAAGGTAACTGGCAGGAATTGTACTTTGGCGTTCCGGCAGGTAGTCGACCCAACAAATGGACGATTTATCCACCACAAGGTTCCGATAGGGGGTTGCTCATGATACCCTGCCCATAGACCCCATCCTTCGGGCGCTTAAATTATCTACCGCGAAATGTTGGTATTCAAGTACGCCTTCTACAATTTCTACGCTGGTGCAAGTTCCTAACGCAGTAGCTTCCACGAGATCTGCAAGGGCCCATCCGAACCATTCTTTGCCACCTCTTTATGTTAAGTTCCATAGTGTCTGAGCCATAATTTGTCCTTTTAAAGCTCCTCACATGCCGCTATGCACTCCCCGTCTTTCTCTAGCACAGACGCAGCCAGGCCCGTACAAGAGTGTTTAAATCCAAAGTCCACTCACATCGTAGAACAACAAGTGTTGTTACTATGGCTACTCCGTGCATTTTGAACTCAGCTACCGACTCTACAACATTTTACGGGGATTTTCAGATATTTCATCACGCTGATGTCGTAGTGCCTGACACAATCACTTCACCCAAAATAATCACTAATGTCTCAGACGTTTCTTCCATGTCCAATTCGCAACCGGTTGTAGTAGGCACAATTTCTGGCCGTATTTTCAATCCATTACAATTTGCGGGGTTCAAATCAGAACTAACATGGATTAAGTGAATTCATTCTAAAATAATTGTGCCAGCGATTGGTGGTTTGGGGTCCACTTGATACACCAGCACCAACAGGCGATTTTGGTGACCCTTGGTTCAGTACTTTGTAACACGTGAAACCGTTGCCAGTGTGGGAATTTGCTATCTGGCTTGCACTTAGATTGCACAACAGACGGCCTTATGATCATGTTTCAGCCTGCAGGTGTTTAGATGTTGGCACAAAAAACCACAGGGGTCACGAAAAGACGTCTTTGAGCCGGAGATCAGCCAAACGAACACACTCACACGCGCGCATTTCACCTATTCACACTCGCTAGCTGCATGCCATACATGCAACAATTCGTGGACTCTGTGATTGAGTTAAGGTATTAGGTAAATAAGTTGTGCTGACGCGACTTTGAAGGCCACGGTAGACTTTTAAACTCAATAGCTAGTCAACTTCCGGATACCACGTCACTGCGCTCACATGGAAATGTAACTTCAAAAAATGAACCGATCGTTATTGAGATGCAAGGTCATACAACTATTATCATTCTGTGCAAAAGCGTTATCAAATTCACGTTACTTAATGGTCTAAACAATATGCTGGTCTGGCTGCTGAAGGTTGAATTTGTTTTAAATAGGAATTGAATTAGGGAGTTGTTTGAAGTGATTGTCTGTTCGGCTTTGTCTTGACAGCTTTCCAAGTAAGCTGCTAAATTTATGTTATTATTCAACACAAACTAGACAGATTTTCTCAATTCACCTGGGTTTGCATGATAAGGCAAAAGTTGATTAATTTAAACCCCGATCTTGCGATGCAGATCGAAGCGGTATCGATTACTTCATTCGTAGCACGCGCGTACGGCCACATCGCATTCAACTAACCAGCATCACACTGGAACACGCTGTATGAAGACTTAATCAAAATTATTACCTCATGGAATGGAAATATTCTTCGTCATAGTTACCCATTTCTATTTTAAAAAAACCGTTTACAGAAATCTAAATTGCCTTGATTGAATTCTAATGTTTGCAATACTTTACCTTAACACTGGTAATGATCGACCGTGATCTGGAATTTGCGTTGTTTCAGAGAGTTCTTGAGAAAGTCGTGTGGAACACTGTCATAGGGAATTCAGGTTTCCAATCTAAGCATTCAACGAACCACTTTGCTACTCTCTACCGATTATTCACAAATTAATTTCCATGTTTGCTCAGTTGTAAGTGGGCATTTAGCGAAAACACCAGGAAAGTTTCCGATTACTCAGTGCCGAACTGATAAATTCTCATTTTGGTGCTTTAAACTACCAATTAAAACATTAGGAGAAATTTCTGCGCTTCTAGTGATTGATTTTATACCCTAACAGATGCTAGTCAACAACCAGATTCACAGCATGACGCGTCTAACCCCTAAACAACGATTAATCAGCAAGTACTCTTGCTAAGGACTTCATCATTTGCTTTCAAAATTTGCCAACACTGTTCATCCAACAGTACTCCTAAAGTAAACCTTGTGGAATTCAAGATTTCTTTGAATTTCTCAATTTTTTTTGTCTAAAAAATCCTCTTGATTTGTCAGATGTATCTATTTGCATTCGGATCAATGTGATATTCCTCGTGGACGGCGACCCAGCCTAACGAAGTCGCCAATAGGAGGTCGACAGGTGGGTGTGGCGTCACTCCACTTCTATTATGTTGGTAGAAGCACTGGTAGATTGACTCAGTCCCAAGACTCACGGGCCCTCGATGCATGAATCGTGGTTCCGTCAACTCTGTACTGGACCACCATCCTTTTCTTTAGCACGTTCACTTCCACGTAAAAGACGACCATGATCATCAAGTTGCAATGGATTCTTCCGTGTTCCCTACAGCTTTTCTCTCCTACCAGCAGACGTGCCAGACTTCTTGGCAGTTGCAGTTGAACCAGTCAGTCACAATATTTGGGCATCCACCAGCAAGCTTTGACACTTCGCCCGACGGCATTCTGTTACTCCAGGGATAAACTACCTCAAACATTTCACTGGATTTCAAACTAAAGCTGATTTCTCCAATCAGGTCTCGATGATGGACGAATTCGTTCCCCTTTTTTACTGATCCAACACACTAGAAACTTATCTTTCGCTACCTTAATGCTGGCACATTTCGTGTACAGACATTGCTGCCCACAGAATGTCCCCGACCCATTCCACTTGCTGTAAGATGCTTTCTTTTGCTAAGAGACGACATCGTCTAAGGAAAAATCGTGACTGTGCTCCACTTCTTCGTTAGTCCCTATAATTACCCTGTGCAACTTTTGTTAAATTTGGTTTCCGGTTTGCGATGACTCGCGACTATTAAGTAAACAGCACCAGAATGTTCATTGTTAAACACTTGTTGCGCCTACCATTTTAAGAACGAACCCTAGCACATTCGGTTGTTATCACTGTCTACGTTTTTCCAATTTAGTTCTCTTGTTAAACCATTGGGTGAGAAACTCCCGATAACAATTTCTATTGACTTCACCAACAATGGCGTTCATTATCACAAACATCTGATTAACTTGTCATTTCGCTGTGCAAAGTCGGCCGACGGTTTGAGAGACAAAACGTGTAGCTGATGTTTCAAACTCCAAATTCAATTATTGCTTACGCTACCCGTTAGCGGATCTCGTTCCATGCCCCTGTGAGTTTAGTCGAGTGCTTTAAAGGCACGCAGGAGTTCGAGTAATCTAGAATTTTTCGACACCATTTGTCAGCACCGGTTCTAAAGCTCGTACTGTCACGTAACAGATTAACATTTTACCTTGATTTACGCCTTAAATGTCATAACGAGAGCTGAAAGTCGAGCGAGATCAAACATTAGTGTGTGTGCGCGCGCCTGGCCCAGCTCATTTAAACAAAGCGAAATCGCGCGCTCGCATCCGTGGGCGAGCTGCGGCGCGCGTCTTGCTGCCAAATATGGCCAGTGTGGTGATGGGACGTCTATAATCTTGACGTTTATACAGACTTTATCAGGCTAGATGCAACCGACCAGCCAAATTGCGAGTAATCAGTAAGCACACGATATAATCCCTCAAATCAACGCCTGCACGACGGTTGGCGCAACTGATTTAAGCAGATTTTGTCAACTGCCTTTCCGGGCGTGTTCATTCGTGATGTCGACCGATTATCGCGCGAATTAATCCGGCACTGTTAGGTCACGCCGATGATCCATGCCGACGTGAGCTTATCGAAATTTATGCATCGGATCTCGCTTGCAACCGGGGAAACGCGTTGCCACACGTGAAGTAAGCTAAAAAAGTCGCAGTTACTGGCGTCTGCCTTCGTTCTCAGGTTGGCTAGCTGCTAAGCCACGAGAACAAACCACATTACATTACAAAGCTGTTAGCACCACAAACTTCCAGATTTCATAAGGCGTCTCCATATCAACCGTTTGCACTCGGCAATTACCGCTTTTAAAGCGATGAGAAATCGTCACGTTCAAATTACCCTTGACTTTTACTTACCCACTTGGAAACAATGTAATTTTTGAGATACATTTAATGGCGGTCAATTTAAATGGTGGTGCAACTTTTAATTTGAGAACCAGGCGACTTTGTCCAGTCAAGAATTTTTAGCCAATGAAATTTCTCAGTGTAGGCTGCCCTAGTAAACACCTACACGACCAGCGAGCGGACAAATTGGCCAGATGACGCTTTGTGTTCGACCGGCCCCACTCAGCCGAAGCGAGAGTAGGTGTTTCCGCGCCCATGGGACGGTGATTCACCGGTACACCAGCGACGCGAAGGTCCCTATCGCGTGCGTGCGACCGCACACGCACTCACACGCCAACTCGCCAACCAATGAGAACTCAGTGACCATATATGGCGATGTTTCTCCAACAGACTACTTACCTATGCTAATTTAGGGCTTATTACTGTGCCAGTAAGTAGTGCTGACACGGGCCTTTGGCTGAGATGGTTTTGCTAGCGAGAGTTGTTTCTGTAACAATAAACTGTAGAAAACCCCCGGTTTAAGTGTTGAGTAATTTGCGTTACTCTGTATTGGCTGTGTGTGCGACAACCACTCTTGAAGGCGCTGAGTCATGTAGTAGGATGGGAAAAGCCACAAGCAAATTTTAAATAAAGAAAGCGTTTTGCAAAGTCTGTTGAAACAGCTACCACGCAGGCCTTAAGTGTCAAGCCTCCTTTGTTGACAACCTGTCATCTCCTGCTGTCGGCATTTAAACAGACCGCCTTACCCGTGTGAAGTATTAAAGCCAGATGCTTCACAAGCCATTGTGTTTAGTCTGCGGCCCTGACGACGGCTTGCTAGTGCTGCCGTGGTGACTTGTTGGCGGCCTACAGAGAAAGCAAAGGCGTGTAATAAACAAGCTTAAAGCGCGACTAGGTATTTGCTTAACGAAGTCTGAATACTGCGATATCCAACTGTCTTCAGGGTTACTAACGACGTTTGTTGGCATTCCAGGCTTCGTTTGTGTGATTCAGTGAACGCTTGACCGATCCAATGCAACGTCCAGTTTCCAGATCGCACCAAACTGACCATTTCGAAAACAGCAGGTAATTCGAAGACTAGCGACACCAAAATATCGCTGAAACGGCTGCTCGGTCGTGCGTGTGTTCTGTCCCGCTGTCCGGAGCTGCCGTCTCCCATTCCGACAACCGGCCACACATCTACGGCAGGTGACGAAGTTCTCAAATCTCGATTTCGCTTCCAACTATCGATTTCTCATCGGTGTAGATCGGATTTATCAATATTGTCAACTCCTTGCAGAAGTGACAAGGTCATTATTACAATGTTTAAAATGGTGATAGTGCCGTTGATTGAAGGTCAAATGAACATGCCGATCAAGTCTCTCTGGTATTTATGGAAGTTCGCTGAAGTTCTCAAAGTGGTTAAATGCACATATGCTTTCCTCGCATGTATGTGAAGTTCAAAAAATGCTTATGGTTAGTTGTCACGGGCTTTTATCATAGAATGCAATAAAAATACAATGACGTGTGTATAAGTGTGTGCTATGTCAAATTTCGGTCCCTCTTGCATCTCTTTCGCTGAATTTAATGACTTTTAAGAAGAAGACAAAAACCAGTCTCATTTGTAAATCACGCACCCCAAGTTTTACGGTGCCACATTTTATTACGATAGCGTAATCAATGCTTTACTAAATGCACCCACGGGGCAGAACAGATTTAATTACTACGAACTTCCTAACTCCTAATTATCGTTCTTCGTGAAATGTATACTTGAAACTATCTTGTGCCACAATGACCTTGGATACGCAGCTTCACTTTGAAAGATCCAATCAACATTGATCCCTTCCAGTCATGTGGACCAATATGAAGACCAATCTGCTTGAAGTGTTCGATCTTAGACTGGAATATTCTCGCCTCACGAGATTTCGTGCTTTTCCTGTAACTACAGGAGGGATTGAAGGTGAACAGGTTTGAATTAGCCAATCAAGTTTCGTGTAGTGACTGTGAGAGTGGCCACGATTCAGCGCGCATTAAATCGTTTCAGCGAGTAACCTAAGCAGTCGGTTAACTGCATCACAAACGGGATACCGGAGCATCGCATAGCACCTCACATCCAACTTTTATGTAACAACTCCGCATGACTCACACTCGTGCGGTGCGTCATCGTTACAAAACGCTCGACGTTATTCAATCACTTGTTAGCAATGTACCTCACGATAGCTAGCAACGGAAATTCTATCCAGGCAGCCCTCATGGAAGGGCGAACCAATCACGAGCTTGCCAGTGTACGAATTAGCCAATCAGAGGTAAGATGATTCAGCAAAGGCGGGAACTCAGATTTCAAACCATCATTGCTTCACATCGGTTTCCTCAATATTGGCGAAAGAACCTGAAAACTATTTCTTTACTAAACCCAAAGCGGATCTTGCACCAGGACCAAAAGACAAGGATCAGATTAAACCCATTTATGTGTTAAGGGACCACGCGCTGAGAAACTGTAGATTCAGTTTAGTAATTTAGTTCGGCATAACCCCATTCCCTTCTACATAACATCGCCCGTGGAGACAGGCTCCCTTACCAAGATGCATAGGATGAAACATTTCACGGTCCATTTATTGGGGGTTTAATCGGTGTTCATCTCAACCCCACCCACCGACCAAATAAATACCAAAAGCAAGAACATTGGTGAAATGAGTTAAGAGAATACAAAGGGGCTGAATATTTTCTGCACAGCGTGCATCATAGACGTAGCGAAGCCCAGTGGAAACATTTCATTCGTCTGAACAGGGCGAAAGGCGGGAATCGGGATTAGCACAGCGTCAAAATATTTCGGCAATAAACCGTTTACTTAATAATTACAAGTAGCGTGTATCTACACAGGGGAGCGTCCGGAGGCGGGCTTGGTAACCTTGGCCTTTTGTAGCTGCTTCCTCAATTGTTCTTCGCGTTCACTAAGTCGTACAAAGTACACAAGCATGGCAAGAAATGCTAGCAGGCAGACAAAGTCGGCGGCGATGAGGACGTAGAAGCTGCGACGAGGCTCCGACAGGACCAAATTGAATTCAGCCACTTCGGCAGATGGACGTGGGGGCGGGGCGTCCTGTTCGCCTCCTGATTGGTTGGCCAACGTGTCGACTTGGGCCGAAAACGCGAGAAGCTTATTGGCCTGGAGCATCCGCACCAGTGTCTCGTCACCGTGATTGTGGACTCCCTCGATTTCTGATTCAGCGAGGCTCAGGCAAACCAACAGCCCGATCACTGAGAAAAACGTGGAACTAGCTGGTTGAACGACTCGAACTGGCGTTCTTCACGCCAAAACGGTTTTGAAGGCTTACCTGTGATGAGACACGAGAAGAGTTCGGTGGCGACAGTGCCCCATGGCTTGTCTTCCCGATTTCGGCTGCAGCAAAGCAGAAATGCGTGGATGGAGAGCGCGAGGACGCCAAACAGGAGCGCAATGATCGCTGACGCCTTTGCTATCAACCAGCGGAGCTCTTTTAGAAAGCATAAAGCAATGTTTTCTTGGTTAATTTCGCAACTTTTCAGAATTCAAACTCACATGCCAAGCACACCAACACAAATCTGCCGCGCACCTCTTAGTGCCCTCACCTCATTGGCTACTGTTATGGCTGTCAAGGCCGTCTAGGGCATGTGTACACAGCTAAGAAATATACGTACAGGACAGGCTCGACGAAACAAGAAACCACTTCTATCACGTGGCTGCGTATCTTAAGTCGCCGTCACTGCACTTATCACTACGCAAGATGTCCATTCAACCTCGATATGATTTCGCTGATTTCACAGCCTTGTGTATTACGAAATGTCGGTTTCACTAAGACGAACTACACGGCGTCTATTGAGAGCACCATTTCATCACCCTCTCCACTTCGGACGCTGAAGCTGATTTCTTGAGCAGTTAGTGTGCAATTTAACTAAGAAATTTCTTCCAAAGTCGCCATGTTTGCAGAAAAGAGATGTTGGGGAATCTGATATTGTCGATTCCATTAAAAAGTCAGGCGAATTCAATGACAGTCAAAATGGGTCTGGTGTACTGTGTTTGAATTCGACGCAAGTTCGGGGCCGATCCTGATTGGTTAGTCTTTTCAACTACGTGGGAAAATAAACTAATCACCGCGCAGAAACGGTGCCGTGCGCTGTAGTAATCGGCGCTCAATCGCGTCTTTCATCTCACGGTAAATAGACCCTCACAATAATCTGCGCGTCTGTTCTACCCGCCCTTGACGGCGTCTCCGCTGGTCACACGGACACGCCTGAACTCGCACTCGCTACACACGTCTGGGACTAGTGATGCAAAAGGGGTGCAAAAGGGGGTAGGTGAGGACAAGGGGACGAACGCGAGTTGCCGAAATCCTTGATTGCCGAAGTAAGGCTCAACAACAGTCTCTGTGTTACCGCGGCTCAAACCGTGTAGTAGTTCCGACGTTTAATACTGATAAAATTAAAATCCAAACTCTCGTCAACTAAGATCCCTAATCCAACAGAAAACACTACGAGGTTATTCAGGGAAAAGGAGATTTGCATGAAACTGTCTAGGTGTTATCGTGTTCGCCAGGTTACCCTTCTGTTTGATTGGTTAATTTCCTGGAGAAGTGATTTAATTTAATTTGTGTAAATCGAGCCTGATTACCAGCTGCATTCAGTTTAGAATGTCAGAAAATAGTAAATGGTTATTCGTTACTCGACTACTTTAAATTATGAACCGAAACATTGCCATTAAATGAGAGTCGAAATTTAGCCACAGCTGCAGAGGGAATGCATGGTCTCGCCCAATTGGTCAGTTTTTAAAATAGCGGCACAACCGTACGACTGCGATTGGCTTAGAAGCTCACTAATCGGATCTAGGCATGACTCAAGTCCCAAATTAAACCAATCACAGTAGAGATCAACCACAGAGCAGTAGTGCCACCTACCCTTCGGTTAAAACCAGCTACTTGTTTTCATAGCGACATCGAAACACATTATAAGCCATGGGGAATATCGCGTGGTTTCGAGAGAGACCAGCACGGGGGGAAATTCGCCCCAGGCCACTCCAAATTGTTTGACGTGACTTCAACTAACTCAAAAACAATGCACCAGGATGTGCGTTGCGAGGTGTCACAAAAAATTAATTGTTTTGACTGAGGTGCAGGAACAACTAGTGGAAACGTGTGAAAAGTGAAATAATCCCATAAACCAATCATCAACCACTTCCTCCTTACCTACGTTTTTTGAACGTTCCATCGCAAAAAGTTTGTTTCAGACTCAAGTACACGTAAAAAAGTAAATTACAAGTGGGAACTTGAGTTAACTATGATACTAGCAAGCGAAAATCGGTTTTTTCCCAAATTAGTGATTCTCTGCAAGGAAGTACTCAACTTGTTTGAGTGTGTACAGCTGACAAAAGAACACGAGCATTTCACACAACTGTTAAACACATCAAAAACTCGAATTTAAACCTCGTTAATTAGTGCTCACGATATCGCGAGCAATGGGAAGCACCATTTAAATTACCTAAAGACGTATTCAAGGGCACGAAGGCTCAGTTTGCGTTAAGCAACCGTTTATGATTGAATGAGGATAATGCCTCTGCGAAAAAATTGCAGAATCCAAGAAACAAGAGGGAATCTGAGAGTGCTTTTTTGACTACCATCCCACAACGTGGTGTTGGCTAAGATCTGTGACCTAAGAAAGGGCTGTTGCGGCGTTACCTCACCTTTCAAAAAAGTTCATGTCGAATCTGGAAGTTACTTTTACCCATTTGAGCGACTTCGCCCATTGCAAAACTGATGCCTGTGGGTGGTATTGTTACACTTAAACAATATTTCCGCAACTTTAAGACGACGATTTTAGCTGCTTAGAGGAATATTAAGCAGAGCGTGTTCGTTGAAACCTTTCCACGAAAAGAGGCACAATAGGGAGAGGGTTTGACTGAGGAGATGCAACATTTACCTTCCAAAATGGGCGGATACTCCAGTGGGACAACCAGACCGTCACTCCCATTGCCCGTGATGTCGCCCTTGATGTCGAACAGGCCCACGTGGACAGAGATGTGGTGGAAGAGGGGCGGGTGCCGATTATCGTACACGAAGATGCCAAAGAGGTAACTCGAGGAGATTCCAGCCAGTGCTACTACGAGGCCGATGATAAGCAACATGGCACTGGTGTGGTAGCACCCAACGGCAAAGCGCTTTGGCCTTTTCCTCTGGTGCCGCAATTTGGGCTCATCATTTACGCCACCGTGACTCTTCGCCATTAGGCTATCCGCACACGAGTTGGTAAGGCCTGCGAAGAGACGAACAGCTGGGCTAATGCCTGTGCGCGCTCGCGCGTGCACACGAAAGCAACCAGCCGCTGCATCGATCACGCATTCGACGTGCGGCGATTGGTTGGCGGGTCAAGAGGAAGCGCTGATTGGACAAGGCTTACGGAGGAGTTGCAGTGCGTCATGGTGCGGTGCTGGTGAGTGTTTATGTTTCATTCGGAAGTGCACAAGCGGCTCTTGGTCAGGGCCGAGATTTCAAAGTAGTCGTCGTTGTGGTTGACGAAGTTTTACGCCGCTTTTGGGGCTCTGACGCTGTGTGCGGAAATTGAATCTGGGCGCTATTTGACAAAGCCCAGCAATGGATACGGAGCATTGTGTTCGAGTAAAATCTTTTTTGTGATTAGTGTGGCTTTTTAAATGTAACAATAAGTAAAGTCTAATCAGACAATTACGATTGCTGATTCAGCGAGCTGTTGCAGTTTCTAACTGCCGTCAATCCAGTGGCTTGGAGGGATGGACGTTATGTTCTTCTCGCCACTACGGACCTGTTAAAGAATATGGTGCGTTGTCTAGAACCACACCTGGGCCTCCACGGACCAGTTAGAGATTTTTATCGCAACCACTTAACTGGTGACGTTTGGTTGGGAGTTCACTTATGCGTAAAATGTGGTCAATCCAAGTCAAGCACACGGTCGAATGCAACAATCAGCGTGGATGTACATGGCCAAGATTAACCAATTTCAAAAAGTGGACGACTTTTAACTCGCAAAAACAATTTCAAAGTGAAAATAGCGTTAACTTGGACGTGCCTTTTGCGGTGTGCTATCGTGGACTCCAAGTTGATGAAAATTCGTGCACATAAACTTACTCCCTCAGGTCGAGTGGTTCGTTCACTAACCAGATTCATGCCGCATTCTTTAGTCAACTGGAAACGTGCATAAAACCTATTTGGCCGTGTTCGTTAGGCAAAATGTTCCAGATTATAAACCATTCACAACAAGAACACCGTGGTCAATTGCTTGTCGCGGTAACTGCCTCTCAAGTTACTTCTTCTGTTGTGAGCCATTTCAGCATCCAAGGTCAAAAATCTTGGTCTGGGACTCGTGAGGACTCTTTGACCTTCAACTTGTTCGCAGAATGGTAAGTTTCCCAGATTCTGAGTCCTTGCACATCGATTTTCATTGTTAGCAGGTGAGAGGTAGGCTGTCGGAACAGAGGTCTTCGGCTGCTCCCAAGTTCTTCATAGACACATTCTCGCACGTGTGAAATCCCACCTACACTCAACTTTATCTCTTTTGGATCAAAGGCTCCTCTCGATTTTTGAGATAGCATTCCTGCTCCACTGAATCAAGATCAATGGGGCTTGACCACCTGGTAGACGATCCACCAGCACCAAGCCAGTCAAAAACGGTTTTTGAAGTTGTGACGAAGGCAATGACCCACAACTGCCTCGGTTACTCAGTCGACAATTTGTGCGGAACTCATCGTTCAAACACTGAAATTAGACCACAACACAACAATTGGTTTTTCACCCTCTTTGAGTTAGATAAACCTGCAAATCCCCGGACCAGTAACGCCGGACCTGCCTACTGCATAGACTTAGCAACCATTCGACCAGGAAATTTCGACTTATTTTTATGAGATTCCAAATTATGAGAGCTTCAATTTTCGCTTTGTAAACGAATGTTTGCGATTTCGAAGATTTCAGGGTAGAGGTTTCTAAGGGTCCCCATTTCGGTCCGTCTTTTGAACTGAAAGTCACACCTCGAAAACGGTAAAATCATCGCTATGACCACATTGGATGGATTATACTGCTTCTCCTACATTGTCACAATTATTATTCCCATATATTATAGCATTCCTAAATCAGTCTTTAGATGGGATATTAGGTAATGCCAATGCAACGGAATTAGGTGACTAGGACGTAGATGAACTGAGAGGCATTAGTACAACCAGGTTAATGTGATATCCCAAACTCCAATAAGAAGTAAAGTTTTGATACTTATCATGCGCGACATTTGTAATAAAAACGGACATCACTTTTGCTTCAACCTCACTCCCAAATAAGTAGTACATCGCGTGATGATTGTGCCGTCTGAGTACACAGACAAAGCCCACAATTTGCGCTTTTATTTAAGTGTCTTCGCGTAACCCCTTTGTCTTCGGTTGCGAGCGAGGTTTTAGGCAAGGTCGAAACTGAACTATTTCCCGCCACTAAGCCTTTGTTGATATTTTGTGCATGACACTAACTTGACTCTGCCTCGCGTTGCCTCCACCACACACACGCACACAGGACTCCTTCAGACTCGACAGCGGGCTTTTTGAAACCATTATCGCCCGTCTGCACGGCCTTTACGCGCTCTCCCTCAACAGCGTCTTCGATCCCACACACGCCTCCAGCAGCCCCCAGAAGCCCACCCGCCTGTGCTTCGAGCGGCTGCGAGGCCTCTCGCCCGCCTCAGAGGACCGCAGGCGACTGGACCGTCCGCGTCCTCTGCAAGCAGCGTCTCGTGCATCTCCTTCGGTATGTTCGACAGCGTCTCGCCCCACAACCCCGGCCAACTCTTCTGTCCGGAGGGGATGCCGGTGTCGCGGGCAGTTGGCTACTCGCCGTCCTTCTACTGCTACGGCTGCGGACGCAACATGACCACCGGCTCAAGTCTGTCGAGCGTTGCGGGCAGTCCGCCGGAGTCGCTGGTTGGGTCCAGACAGCGGCCGAAGGTGTGCTACTCATTCACCCGATCTGTGGAATTCTATCGATCGACACGGGCAACTAGGAGGGCGTATGTTTGTCCCGGAGTGCGCCGCAGTTTATCCTATCAGTCGTAAGTTTAGTCCTAAGTATAGGGCAACCGTTTTTGCCTTGTGTAAATTGGGATTTGTTTCGAATGGTCTTGAGATTTACACCACTCAAAATTTCAGAGTAGTAAATTTTCCACTTGGTAGAATTGGTGAATAAGGAAGGGAGAGATTTGAGAGGCCAGAATTTAAACTGAATTTATCATCAAGACTAGCTAGTGACCTCAATGCAAACCAAATAACATTGTTGCATTTAGTTGTTACAAAGAGAAATCTATAAAGAATTCGGATGGATGGTTTGGTTTTGTGCACGCTTGGCGTAGGCCAATTTAATGTTCCCGTCTGCACTTAGTCTGATTCGTTGATTGGATTTGTTTTCACTAAGCGAAAATCAATAATTTGCCAGCTGAAAAGACGGAAATTAACCAATGAAAATCCGGCGAATCTGGATTGGATTTGAGTTTAAAATTTTGTAAATGACAGGGCAGGCACTAGGCAAAATGTGATCTCGGTAGCAAAAAAAGGTTTTTTAATTGGTGATTGCTTTTGAAGTCATGCGACCGAGACCAGACGGCGCCAGAGCTCTTCACCAATCACCCATCGACCGATGCTCACCGCGGAGCCTGTGTGTCGGGCGTCGAAAGTTCTGCGACGCCAGTCCGTGAAGCCTCGCTGTCGACGTCGCAGACAGCGCCGCACCACCGAGGCAGTTTCCACGTCCGCGGCCGCCAGCCGAATGCCCTTTTGGTCGTCAACACCGATGCCGTTGTCGTCGTCGGACGCGCTGCAGACGGGCAGGTCAGACAGGGAGAAGCGGTTTCGCCGCATCTTCCACAAGCGGCTGGGTCAGCAGCGGGTCGCAGACTGGCTCCAGACGTCGCAAAACTTCCAGTCCAATGCACTGCTTAGTGTCTTTTAACTCGTCACTTTCATCCACCTCTGTTGCTGCGCAACGAGGCTGCAGAAATTGTGCGCTTTTTGTCAAAGAATCTCGTAGCATTTCAGGAAACGAAAATACAATTGTGAATCATCGAATCATCCTGATTTACTTGCTGCGACAAATTCACTCAGTCCGGTCTAACGGAATTAGGGAATAGCATTTTATTTTAAAAGAGCACTGAGACTAAAAGTCACTGGATGCGGAGCACGTGACGGCTTTTTTGAAAAAAAAGCCCAGTGAATTGACATTCAATTTTGCAGCATTGTTGATTGTTGTCGGCGTCCCAGGAATGCGAAGACGATGAATAGAGAAAACGCATGAGGAAACAACCTTCACTTCAAATTAAGCATTTAGAAAATTAATGCTAGCAAACAGACAAACGCTTTCTACTGGTGTCATTTCAACCCGTTTTCATTTTAAAGAAAAAATCAAAATTTCAAGTTTAGCTATTTGAAAATTGGGACAAAGTCCAATTATATGTCGCGTATATTTTTGTTTAAATGCATCAAATCAATCAAATTACTTACCTTATTATGGCAAAATGCGCTTTTTAAGGTAACGACAGCGAGACAAGTCCACTTTAGTACTGCAAATGCCATCATCTCTGTTTTGTAACATCTCCTGGTTTTCTTAGTTTGCGAATTAATTAAACAAACTGCTAAAGCGTACGAAAGTTGGGATAAAGGCGTTGTTTGAATTCAATTTGAATGCCACAGAAAGGACATGACTAAGCAATTTGTTTTTGGTTAAATCAGGAAGTACGTTGGATGGCGGAATCGGTTTGTGCAGATTTTGGGATTGACTTGCATAAAAATTAATTAAATTCACTTGAACCGTTGTCGCTTTGATGAACGGTGATAATTTCGGATTAGATTAACTGCGAAATAATTTTACTGTCTGCCATTATAAAGTGAACATACGATGAATTCGGTATCTCGGAATTAGCACATCCTGAAATTTATTTCTACTAAAATGGTTTTAGTAGTTGTTTTTAATGGGAAGTCATTAAAATACTTTCGGTAAATGATCAAGGTAAACCTTTCGAATTAGCAAAAGCACACTGTGGTTCATGGTCCGTTTCAAATCAATAATAAATTCATTTTCATTATGGAGGCGAATTTTTGGTAGCCAAATAATTTTTCCCGACGTAGCATTGGTAAAATACCTCCTGCACAGGCCAATCGAAACTGATGAGTGGTGACTTTTCTATTGACAGTCGTATTAGTTCAAATAACGCACTCTTTAAGAAAAAAGGAAGAACAATAATATCTTTCGAGGTTTAATCTCAGTCTATTTGATTGCTAACCATCGTTTAAATATAACAACTTGTTTTTGAATTTATAAGAGACGGTCGAAGTGAGTCACGAAAGACTCCTAAGGTTTTTAATTTTAAAACGAGGCAGACCTTTCTTTGGAAAGTATTATGCTACCTAATTAATAAAAGTAGCAAATATAAAGAAGGTGTGAAGCTCCTAAAGTCTAGGTAACAAGTAGATAAAAACTACTCTTAATTTAAGACCACCATTTAAAGCTTGAACAGTTTTTGACCACTTTTTTGAGATAATGTACTATAGTTCTTGATCTGTAGTCTCCAACTGCGCCAGCGTGAATGTTCCAAGTGCGACGGAGTTCGACGTAGAGCTGGAATCGGGTCTGGAATCTCAGTTGTTGTGGTTTGCGTCGATGAAAGCGTGCCCCTTTTGACCCACTGGCGCGGAAGCCTTCTAAAATGATTTCGTGTCAGGCCAACGTACGACTTAGACGAGCACGCGGGTGTCGGGGGCTGCCCCAATGAAGGTTTTTATTGCGCTACCGTCGGCTTTGGCCAAAACTCATCATCTTGGAAGCCCCAAGCCACAGGCCAGGGGTGTTATGACTAATCCGAGGTCATTTGAATCACCAGATGGCGTGTTTAGCAGGTAGACTGGGGTTTAAGGTCAGAGGTCAGCAGCTGCAAAGCACAGTTTACGTTTAACAGGACGAGATGACGAAATCCTGCCGGGTAGTAATGTTGATTTTCATAAATATTCAGTTTTTAGCCTGATTTGAAGTAATTTTGTCAGTACGATAGCATTTTCGGTTTATTTTAAAGGCAAATTATCCGTTTGTTTTAACTTAGGTGAGTAGGTCGCTAAATAGAAAGCTTGTTTGGATATTCGCCACAAGAGACTATAAGAGTTCCGGTCGAATTAATGCTGATGATGCCATCAAAATCAACGCCATTGTCCAATAGGGTCGTCTGAGATCGCCGAGTGGCTGAATGTGGAATGTTTCTCTGGTTGGGACTCGTGATTGGTTGCCATCTGCTCATATTTTCGAAAATCGATTATTACACAATACCGATTTTTGAATTCCGTGCTCACCCAGTACAACGAACTAGTACCTGCAGTGTACGTCTCAAAAATATCCTACATTTGCAAAAATTATAATCCTACATGATTTTCAAATTTTCTAAAATGGACCTGAGTTTTGATCTTTGTCTAAGTTGGCGCTTATATTGAATTGATGTATTACCAACTCACGACCATGGACCGTACCAGTTTCGATGTTAGTAAGTTACAAATGCAATCAATTTATTTAAATCCACTTTGTTCTGTAGCGGCTAGAGATTTAGAGCTACCTTTTAACCCTCTAGTTAACAGCCCGTAACAACCCGAGAAGAGTGGCAAAAGAGGCGACAGAGGACACGACCGTTTATTAGCGTCACACCAGCCAGGTAGATGAGTGAACGGATGACAGGCATCTGATAACAGTAACCAATGAAAAGGAGATGAGTCATTGTCACCGACAAGGTCAGTAAATAGGATTCACTGAGGCGCGATCGCTGTTGATCCACTACAGTTCCGTTGCAAAATTCCAAACTGAAACATTTCTGGTTTCATTAGCAAAATGGCAAGAGGAAAGCCGTAGTTTACAATTAATGCCTGATAATGTCGATAATAGCGGAAATTTTCCCACTAGAAACCTACTTCCTTTTGACTGGCAGCGATAATGAACACTGGTTTCTGTCCATTTAAATGTCACGAGATTTCCAGTATTAAAACAAGCTTGGAGACAAGCAACATCTCTAAACCGATTTCGGACTTTTACGTGACCAGCGGATATGCCAAAATGGGATGAGTCTGCCAATTTCAAGCGGCCAATGCTGGCTTGCGATTCTGATTTTAATAAAAAATACAGGCACACCCATCCTTGCCCCAACAACGACGACGACGAAACAGTGGTTAATAATTGATAGATGGGGAGAAACATGATTACAGCCTCTTGTGGAAATCAGGAAGAAAAGACCAGTGACTGTTGTAGAAAAAAAATAGAAACATCTGTCGTGAATCGTGTTTATTCAACTCATTAGTCCGACCGCTACGCCTCCGACACAGGGTTGCCCTTTTCGCAGCATGTCGCCAGCCGCGCGGATCCTCAACTCCCTCCTCATTCGCACGATCGATTATCTTGGATTATCCTTACACCTAGGTCGCGGTGTCAGCGTATGTATGACTCACACATCCGAGGTATAAATACACACGCACAAACCCCACACACGACACAACGACACCAACGTGGTTGAGCTCTGAAGAAACGGTTGTGTCCACGTCCTCTCCGGTCTTTTCCTTCATCGCGGGTATCAGGGAAGCGTAATCGGATCACGGTTAATTCCGTGGCCCCGGCGTGGTTCACGACCAGATGCTGGGGCCCACAACGCATCCATTTGTTCCGGTAAAAGGGTGATTAAGTGACAACCATTTTCTTGTGATTGGTGGATTCCAGTAATGCTTAAATCTCCACTGACAACTATAAGGCATGTTTTGGAGCGATTTAAAATGCTGATGAAATGTACTGAGTAGTCACCTACGACCAAACCGATTTTTTATACAAATAAGACCTTTTTTAAACAACAATAGCAGGTTACATTCTTTAAAATTAAAGTACACCGCGTTATTTTCGCCTTCTAGAGGTCATATTGCAATTGTTCTGCAGAAAATAATTATTTTTGAATAAAACGCATTGTTGCAAACGTAAGGCGTAGGTTATAAATATAACCTAGACTGTTACAAAACACAGCAAGCAGGACAATGCTTGTATTATTGAAGAAAAAGCCTACGATCATTTAATTCCTACCTTGACATCATTCTCATTTCTCAGTAAAACTGTTTTTTTTTGGCGACACAAATGAGAAGCTTTTGACGACGAAAATTGATGTCGAACTGTGACTGAGGTCAAGCCAGGAGGTGGCGATTAAAGTTAGGCAAAAATGCACTCATTGACCTAGAATTTAGTTTAGGAAAAAGCTTAACTGCGAAGTGACCCGTGATTATGGCATGAGTCCAAATTGGCAGCCAACCACGAAGCAGACTACGCCGATGATTCGGAATGCTTCATTTGGCAGCTAAAGCACTTGCTCACCTTGAAATGTACTTTTAGGCCTGTGGAGAACTTGACACAATGTCGAGTTGCACTTGCATCGTGCAATTAACCAAGTACACGACAAAACATGAATGAGCCAGCCGAGAGTTTTGACTTGATCGTTGATTCTGGCAACCACACATGCTCACAGCTGCTCAAATCCAAGTTAAGTGTTCTACGTCGACGTGAGTGGACGCAGCTTCCTGCTCTTCGAATGTTCCAGTCCAAGTGAACGGGAAGAACACTTGTTTTGGAGAATTTGAAGCCGCCGTAGCCCAAAAGCCTCACGATAGCGTGGCGTGGGCTAGGACAAACAGTATTCACATGCATTAAGCCCTTGTGTGTGTACTTTTGTGCAAGTGAATGCAGCACCTAAATGTCCAAGCAAACCCCAAACAGCACGTGTGCGCTTGTGTTTATGCCCTATTATTACGGCGTTGAAATGTCCGCTAAAATCGTGGGCAGATGCTACGCCGAATTCGGTCTTTTCGAGTCAAAGGATTTAGCGAGGGAGAGAGAGAGAGGGAGAGAGAGTGGGCAGATCGGCTTAAAATGTTACAAGAGTGCCTTGGTGATTTGATCAGACGCTAACTACCGACCATAACCATTAAATCGCCCCATATGGACTGCCTTCTCACCGCAGTGCAGGTTTGATACAAGTGTATAAATATAATTCGTTGTAGGGGCATGCGGTCCGACCGGGTGTTGGCTATTTATGTCACGTTGGAGCTATTTCTGTCAAGTCTCAATTGGCTAGATACTCTGAGGACAGCGTTACTTTTTTTAACCTCATCTTTGAAACGTGTCAGTGGATTGTGCTAAACAATATTCTCGAAGCTCCTACAGCCGGATTACTTTACTTTGAGTCAGATTCCATGCCATCAACACTGTGAAAATAAGAACGGAAATTAACACGCACAAATACATCAACTGTATTCATTCATCATCAACTTTGATCATCTGCACCTCGCCATCGTTCTCAAGGCTCTTCATTGAAACCCTAGAAATCTACAAAGGCCGGAAAGTCAAGGACTCAAACGCTTTCTGGAAGGTCTGATTGAGTTGTGTGTCATGCCCTGTGGATGGAAGGTCAGAGACTTGGTACGCGCGGTGGGCGAGGTGAATGCACAGGAATGCTTCAACAGGCGGTTCCACATTACGCTGATTGGCACGTCGTGAAAATGAGAGGGCGGTGAGAATGAGTATGCGGCGACCGAGTTGATGAACGTGGCCCAACACGATCCACCACAGTCTAGCCGTGTCCCTGAATTTGCCACGGTCAACGTAAGTATCTTCGTGATTGACGACAGTTTTTTGATTGGCAGTTACCTTAGTTGGCCGCTGACAAGCTGATCATCCGTCGGAATGCTTTCTTCAACCTGCCCCTACTTCACGTTCAATGACAGGG
>UXSR01000399.1:0-36803 GCA_900604375.1 Mesocestoides corti
GGGAATGTTTGGCCCGTACCAGCAGCACGTCGCGAGTCGTGGATCGTCAAGAAAGAGAGAGTGAAGTAGGAAGTTGGATGAAGCCGCGTTCTGGTTGGCCAGTTGTTGGAAGAGCATTGGTTGCGAGACGAGGTGTTTGCTGGCGGGGGCGGTGGTGGGAGTGGAGTGGGTTCGTGGGAAGACGACGAGCCAGTTGGAGACGGGAAGTAGGGGTCCAATTTGGTCCAGAGCTCCGCGAACCAACGCGACGGTGTCGTGGAAGCAGTTGATTCGCCTGAGAGTTTAGCTCTTGTGCGTCTCCAATTTCACCTCAATTGCCTACAACAAATGACGAAGAATCGATGCCTGAAATTACTGAGTTGGTTTTGGGTGGAAAGCTGACAATTCCACAACGTGTCCGAGTTTGTGGCAGTCTTATATTATATTGGTTTTTCTTTTACCGATTAATTAATTAATAATCCGGCTTCATTGGTTGATGATGACGATAAACACCAGGATTGGTCTTCTGACTCCTTGGAAATGGATCGAAGTGATGCGGTGTGTCGGCGACAGCGGTCTCACAACCACACTGAATCTCCATCTGCCATGTCATTTTACCCAGTTTAAATTATGCCTGATCTCTTCAAACGCAGGGATCCAACGCTGAAGCTGTCACCGGTCGACACTGTTCTCGTCGCCTCCAGCAACCCCCACGAGGCTTTTTCGAGTGCTCTGCAGGGCATCAGGAGTGCCACGTCGCACGCAGAAGTGTTCACAGGCCTGGCCCACCTCCAGTTAGTGGTGTCGGCGTTCTGGAGGACCCGTGGCTTCACTGACGCCGCCTCCATCGATCAGCCAGCCTGGTGGGAGGCTGCCGACGTGGACCGCTTCCTCAGAATCCTGCCCTCGTGCACCGCCGACTACCACCTGTTGATTCAATGCTTGGAAACTGCGTTGACCGTCGGATTGCGACCTCCCTACTCCTCCATGTTGTCTGGCAGTGCAAATGCCGTAAGTGGCCGTTATTTTGGCTAAATTGACTTTACCTACTTATATCGAATTGGTAGTAATTATTATAATTGATCGTAATCCTGTGTAGACCGCCTCGTGGCTTCTGGAGCAGCTTCTTGAACCGAGTTCGCCGCTGGCTTACGTGATGCGCCGTTTCGACGCCGGCGTCGGTGCCACCGACAGTCAGCGTCTTGTGGAGGTCAAACTGAGGGTCCACTTCGACACCCTGCCGTCACTCTTCAATGCTCTACTCGCCTGTCAAGAATTCCTGGGCGACACGCTTGTCTGCGGATCCGCGAGGGTGCCCGCTGCCGCCGAGTCTGTCGAACCCGTGTCAGTGGGACATAATGGCAGCGGGAATTGCTCAAGGTTAATTTGATCTGTTTGAACAATGTTATAATTCTTGCTACTTAAATTATTTAGGTAGTAAATAAGTATTGTGGCAGTGAATACCTGTTACGTTTCAATCGGAAAGACATTGCATCTGGATTTGATTGATCAGAGCGACATGAATACAACCGGATTGATGAATCTGTGGGGGTTTCACTTTGGATCTACCTTTAACCCTCTTGTTAACTGCCCGTTATAACCCGAGAATTGGGTGAAAATAGGTGACAGGGTACATGGCCGTTTATTTGTGTTGCGTATGAGTAAGCGTGCGTAGCAGACGACCGCTAACTGGGGCCATTAAAAAAAGCGGTGAATCATTGGTACAGTCGCGCCAGCATACACGCATCAGACACGCGAGGCGTCTGTCTGTCCACAACGGATCTATTTGAAAGAATTGAAGCAAAAGACATAGCTGATTTATTAATGGTTCTACTAATTTAATTTAAGTAGCCAAACTTTATTCGTGTGGTTTTAGGCAAGCGGACAACTTGGATGCTCTTCAATTCCTTTTCCACTGGTCCCTCAAATTCGTCGAGCATCATGTTAATTTACCACTTGAACGGATCGCTCCGCTTCACACAGCTGTTCAAATCCTCGAACGCATCACAGCGAGGTAGGCATCCAAATCCCGTTACTTCGCTCTCGCATTCTTCCAAAATGCTACTGGGTCGTTCTTATTTTGACAGGAATTCCTGGAAGGCCAGCGTCCAGGAAATTGACGCTACGCTTCAAAGTCTCTTCACTCTAACAATGCGCCTTATCTCAGTGTTTGTGAGCCAGTCTGTGGAGACGCATGCGCACACGGGGACATTGTGCTCGTGTCTAGCTCTCCTGCACAATTATCTGCTTCTTCTTGACTCACCTAAATGGCGAAACGCGATTTTGCCAGACGCCGCGTTCGGAAGCGATTGGCTATCGTCGCCTTGGCTATTCCGTTTGATTGACCACGCTTCTCCTGAGGTCTGAAGTTTATGCCTCAATACCTCGCCTACTGATTTGTTTTTAGTAGCATTTTCTCTTGTTGTAAGGTCCGATGTCTGGCGCTCACAGTTCTGGCACAGGTGTTGCTTGTCACCGACGTCCACTCAAAATTGATTCAACTCGAGGCGGAGTATTCGTCAGAGGTGAATCGAATGGGATTCGGAGGCATCTGGGCTCTGGGTTTTCGTCTCTTGTTGGATCCGTATGAATCACCGAAAATTCGATCTGCTGCCGCTCATCTGCTTGCAAACCTAACAGCCCTTGTTCCAATGGACGAGGCTGTCTCAATGAAGGCATGTTTAATGGTAGAATCGTTTAGATTTGTGGAAATGTGATTGTTTACGACTTGAGACGTCGTTAGGTTTCCACGTCTTAACCTCAGAACCACTCGACAACCGCTAAAAGCACACTTGCTGCTTTATTTTCCACTTCTTCCAACGCTCAGTGGTTTCCATGACCGATTTCTGGCATAAACTCAGTCGAACTGTTTTCAAAATCGGCCCTAGGTGCTTCTCCCGTTGCAAGCCGTCCGTAATTCGGCTCTGGCCCCACTGCTTCTTCCCTCTCCACCGCTGGACGACACAGCCAGCCCGGGCTTCTTTGACATCAACGATTCCTTCAATTCTTGGACCTTCAGCCTCAGTCTGGCGAGGTTGGACGGTCTGAAGTCTCTCGCACCTGCGGCGCATCGGGTTCTCCGTATTATTGCCAACATTCAGAACGGAGACGCGATTGATGTGCCGGAGGCAGTGGTGGACGAATTGAATGTCACCGTGGCCGTTTGCGAGTTCAACCCGCTGGTCCCGGTCTTTGTCGAACCGTACACACAAGTTAGTCGATCTTGCTACTTAAATCAAATTAAGTAGGTGTTATATTTTTTGGTAATTCCACGTGCGACCGGTTTGGATAAATTGGGTGTGAATTTCCGTTGTTGTGGTAACACGGCCTTGATTTTATTCCTCAAAGATACATATTGTGGGAGTTGGCGCAATCCATTGCATGTTGGAGGTTTTCGATTTCTTTCCTTCACTGCATCTGCTTCTGGAGAACTACCACGCTCTCCCGACTCTGAAAAGCGATCTTTGGCGGGGCCTATCGTCTCGGTGTTGCACATCGACCATGTCGTCTGAGGAGCGTTCCATCGAGGTGAGCAAATTCTCCGTCTACTTCGTTTTCTCTGTGCGTAATTATTATTCTACCTAAATCATATAAGTAGTCATTATTATATATGGTAATTTTTGTGCAGACGTCTGAAGCAGTTCAGGTTAAACTTTGTATTTTAAAATGAAGCTGATCTCATTGTGAATTGACTGTGGCAGAATTAAGTTCGTTCCTGGGCAAGAAAAGCCGTGATAACGCACCTCCGTCGGCGATTGGCTACCTCTGTTTCGCGATGATTGGTTCACTTGAATTACCCACCTCCCACCAAATCCAATCTCGTATTGGCATGTCTCAGGGCAAAGTCGTTCAGTTTTTTGCCTCTCTCAGGTTGTGTAGCATTGCGTTTTCGATGCATTCTCGATTTCACAATGATTGGTAATCAATAGTCATCGAAATCAAGGCTGGGTGGATTAGCCAAGGTGGCGAATCGCGTTCGAAGGACGACATCAAGTACCCTTGTGACTGAACTGATACCGATTTGGGGCTCGTTTTTTCCAATCATTCATTACGACTAATTCTCGCAGCCTGGTTTTCGGACAATTTTCTTTAATTAATGCTATCAAACGGTCAGCATCGAGGTGAACCGGTGTCATTGCTACTTCGTTTTTCCCAAAACGAATTTTACAACGAAACACTGCTGTCTGGTTAACTTTTGCCGTCTGGAATTGACCTGTTGACATAGGCTGGAAGGCAGGTCTCCTGTGTGGACCAATCGATCGCCTTTTTAATAAAGAGGTTTGTGAAATCGGTGAGGTTTAGGTGGTTGTGCTGATCCGCGAATCGCCTCGTGATCAAGCCTACAACTGGGCAAATTTTCCGCCGTCCATTTTTAGTTTCTCCCACGCTTTTTCCCTCCCTTGCTACAGTGTCCTTTTTCCTCCACCTTTTTTTAAACTAACCACTACCACCACCACCACCACTACGCTTGCCGATCAACCCACTTTTTCCATGAGCTCAAAATTTCCTCCTCCGTGGCGTTTTCCCCTCGTAATTTCTCCCATTGATTGGGGGATGGGGGGTTGATAGGACTCGCAAGTGAATCTCGCGCAACGCAGCGCGTCTGCTTTCCAACAAACCAACTCAGACGCGCTTGCATCACACTGACGACATTGGACGCTTGGTGTGTTGTCAGGAGGTCAAGCAGACACAGCCACTCGCCCATTCTACCTGATTAACTGGGTGCTTGTTTGTCGTTGTTCCAGCCCTTGCAGGTGCGTGGGAGTCCGTCGACGCCGCTTCTCGTGAACCGCGTCTGCAGCCTCCTCGTGAACCTCTCGCAGATCCTGCCTTCTCTGTGCCTCGCTCGGTGCCGCCACCACCAACTGCTCACCCTCCTCATGAACATGATCGATCCAAGTAGGGTCGCTGTTCCCTTACTCGGGGGAGGAAGGATCCGCCATCATCACCATCTCCTTTTTGTGTGTTCTTCCTTTCAGGTTTGTTGGAAACTTTGAACGACGGCGTCGCGGGCAGGGCGCTGGCCTCCGCATTTTCTGAGATTCTGCGCTTCTTCCGCTCGCTCCTCGCCGCCAGTGCTCAAGAGAGACTCTTCTTTCTCTCGGACTGCCGTTTCCTGACTCTCCTGGTGAATTGCTTGACGATCCCACCGCAGAGTGAGTCCAGCAAATTGTCGTCTGTGGTTCGCTCTGCATTCTGTGGGTTGTCGATACTTCGCTGGATTAAGAATGTGTATTAACTCGGGACGAAGTAATCAACATGAGACAAAAACACATCGCCAGGATGTGAGACCGATCTCGGCATGCTATTGGCTGGTCCGAGTTCGCGGGAAATTTGATTTCGTGTGTTCGATATTCGAGGGTCGTGCTGTTAGCTGTGGTTTGCTTTGCATTCTGTGAATTACCGATATATTGCGAGATCATGAATGTGGATTAAATCGGAACAACGTTATGACCGAAGGATAGGAACACGTTGCCTGGCCACAAGACCGGACTCGCCATGCTATTGGCTAGTCCAAGTTTGTGGGAAATTTGATTTTGTGTGTTCGATATTCGAGCATTGTGCTGTTAGCCGTGGTTTGCTTTGCTTTCTGTGAATTATCGATATACTCCGAAATCATGAATATGGATTAAATCGGAACAAAGTACTTAACATGAGACAGATGCACAAGACCGTACTCGGCACGCTATTGGCTGGTCCAGATTCGCGGGAATTTTAACTTAGTGTGTTCAATATTCAAGGCTTGTGCAGTTTGGCTATCTCACCCCGCCCACCTTGCCTTCCAGGTGCTGTGAATATGGAGGCACTGTGGCAGGAGACGATGCTCTTTTTCGTCGCCCTCCTCGAACCGGAGACAGAGGATCCGGAGGACCTCCTACTGCGCAACGCCCTCCACCCCCTCGCCGCCCGCGTGCGCCAGTGGGGTGGTCTGGTGGTGGCGCGGGTGATTCGACGCGCCGTAGACGCCATCAACGCCAGCCGACGCCCCACTGACGCCTCCGGCGACACCTCGAGGTGTGCTTTTTTTCTGAAATGCGAACAAACAAACAAACACACGCCATCGATGGCCAAGATGCGAAAAGGTCTTGGTTTCTCTGATAATCGATGATAAAGTACCCAAGGAGGAGATGCGTCGGTGGAAGAGCAAGAGCCAGACTCGACCTCTCTGGATTAAAATGTCATGTTTGACATCACACTGCGAAACCAATCCCTTCCACGAGTATCCAGAAGTTTGGCTAAACTTGTTGACCCGTGTTCGAGCCCCACCGCCACCTTTTCTCGTCCTTGTGAATCTGTATCCCGTTTGGTAGTATTTTTACCTGTACTCAATCTTGAAAATATCAATTTTGTGAGAGATTTGCGTGTAGATGCATCGTTCTTTAGCCCAGTGATTTCGAAGTCTGCTTATAGTCATTAGTAGTGTATGTCACCCCTAAATTCTTCCACTAATTTTCGCAGAAGCCAAAATCTCTCCTGGGAAATCTCTGCGTGACCTTGCATGAGAATCTGACCAACAGTTGGTCGCCACCTAGGCTAGTTCTGATTGGCTAGATCAGGCTAAACGTGCCCATCCGAGAAATCAGAACCCGCCGACTACTGATTGGCGTTTCAGTAGTTTAAATAACCCCAACCGATTTATTGGAGCAGCCGTGTTGAGGGAAGTTACTGAATTGGAAACAGCGATTGTGGAAGTCCCCCACACAGATCCTGTTCGTGTGTGTGTGTGTGTGATCTCTGTCTTTCAGTGCGTTAAAAGTCACAATTACCCCTATCGTAGTGAATTTCTCATTGGTCTCCACACCGCAGAGTCCAATTCTCTGTGTATCCTTTTGCTAATTACGCGCACAACATATTTCCGCCTCTCCGAATGCTACTTCCTCCCCGCCAGAAAGACCACTTGCCTGCGCTTTGCGCGTACCATTTGTATTAATTTACGCCGATGGTACTGCCTCAATCAACCTACCCCTTTTTTCTCCTGCTTTGGTATGTTCAGAGAAATTAATGAGGCGCTCACTGGAGTGAGTGATGAGGCGATCTGCCTATTAGCGCAGCTGATTAACATTAATGCGCCTGCTCCGTGTTTTCCGGGTAATAAATTTGAGCAAATTGGTTGTGCTGAGTGTGTACGCCTTCTATGAGAAGTTGTCGAAGTTGCGGACAAACAACCAATTACGCCTTGGGTACAGGTTGGCCCGAAATTCATTGGTGACTTTGGATGTGGCGCCAATCAGCGCGTGGGCCAATCAGAAGTGCTCAATGCACCAGACCTAAAACCGAGCTCGGCACAGACCTTAGTCCAAACAGCATTGCTAATCTGCACGCATGTTATTGCTCTTCTGCATCATTTATCGTTTTGTACCGTCCAGTTGTTTTTTTCCGTTCTGCACGACACGCGCTGTCGTTTTTTAACCACTTCCGGCTCTTGGTGAGGAAGTGACTATTCCCTGAATCAGATTGTTTTCGCACTTTTGAAGCGGTTTGCGTTACCTTGTTGCTGTTTTTTTTATCTAGATCGGCCGTGTTTGACTTGATCCACACCGCACTCGCATTCCTCGCGGTGGTTCTGTCTCGCCGCGCCTCCCGGACTCTGGAAGTCATCAAGCAGGAAAGCGACTCGGGGCCCACTTCCATCAAGTCGTGGCATTCGTCGTCCCTGGAAGAGCAGTCCACCCCCACGGCACGCTTCGACAACCCTATTCCCGCGGCGTTGGACGGCACCACGGTGCAGGACGTCGACGGACGCGACGTTCCACTCTCGGGTCTGCTTGCCGTCGCCCTCATTCCCATCCACACGGCGCTGCCCCAGGTGCGCATCGATCTGGACGGTAGTTTGTTGGACGACACAGGCGTCGTCGGTGGTATTCTGCAGCATGGCCTCACCTTCGGCCACCGCGAAGCACACCGACAAGCTGTGCATTCGGCTCTGAAGATACTGCTCTGCACATCGCCTCACGCAAAACTGGCTGCTCTCGAGGGTACGCGCCGCTACGGTTTGCTTGGTGACTGACACGCCGCCGGCCCATGCGCTCATCGCGCATTGGGTGTGGCACCTCCTTTTTGTGTCCAACTTCTCCGTCATTCTTGTCGGCATCTTTTTTGTGAAACTGCAAATCACCCCTCCAGTCACGATTTCACCCCAAAAATCGATACCTCCGTCACCGTCTACGACGACGTGGTGGAACTACACTTGGTTTGGCTGAAGCCTGATCGAATGTCAGACCAGATTCTAGCGATAGATTTTGCGTTTCAGCGATTCCTGCCTAGATCCGACCAATTGCTGACAATCGTGAATTAGCTGCATTTAGCACAGGCAAAACGGCTTCACGCCACTGGTGACTTTGATGTTGCGCTGCAAATGCCACCATTTCGAATTCCTGCGCTGGAATTCAACTAACTTCTCTCGTAGGAGGAGCTGGTGTTGTGCAGTAGAATGACCGGAATGCAACGTGATTGGCGGACTTTCGTGCAATCGAAAATTTATGTCATCTGTCACCTTTAAGGGGGGCCCTCGGTAGATTTTTTTATGTGACAACTTAAATTACCCCCCCCCCAAAAAAACTTGGCACTGCACACCTAATTAAGCGGCCGATTTTACGTCGCTGGCCAAGTATGAAATCTTGCCTTGTTTGCGGTTGTGCCTTCCCATCAACCCATCACTATAAAAACCGTTGGCTTGCTACTTCCTACCGTCACTAGTAGGTATGCTGTCTTTGGTTAAAAATTTCCTTTCCCTGTAGCTGATTTTATGACTAACCTGTTTGGCAAGTGCCGGAGTGTGGTGGAAAAACTAACCCTCATTCTCCGCCACCCGATAAAACTCCGGAACACTGGCAGCTTGGAATCCGCAAAGGTGCCGTCGGAGGCGTCGGCGTCGACTGCCTCCGAGAAGCGTGTTGTAGAGGGTCGTCACCTGGCCTGGCAGTACCTCACCGATGACCTCCTGGGCTACCTGGAGTTGCTTGGCAACATGATTTATGGCAGTGCGGAAATCAAGCAAGCCGCCATCGAGGCGGGATTGCCGAAGGTACGTCATCGTGTCTTTGTCTTGAGCCACAAAAAGGCTTGATTTGTGGTGGTTCCAGGCGTTGTCTTGGTTTGGGCCCGTCTAGACAACAGACGAAGGTTTGTGGGGGCGGCAGTCTACTGAATTACACCAACTGGAATTGTGTAGATGTCAGTCATTATTTCCCTTCACCGATGTCTAGCAGTAATTGAAGTGGCGTCGTGTTACTTGACACTTCGTCCTCGTCAAACCTGAATCGCGCAGTGAAAATCGATCGGAAACAGACAGTACCACATTCCCTAGAGGTCTTCCACTTGCTGGCCTTTTAGCTTGCACAGACCATCTGGCACTTGGCACTGATCGACACTCGCCTGATGCACGGCCTCCTCTTCTGCCTCGTCAACTTCTCCGCTGACTCGCCGTCGGCTGCCAGTGCCATTCTCGCCTGTTCTGGACCCCCTACAGACCCCGCCACCGCCGCCGCCGCCGCCAAACCCTCCTCCCACGCCCGACTTGCTGGTTAGTCGTGTTGATTGCATAAGTCTTGAATTGGACACATTCAAATCGACATTATCCAATGATTCGGCATTACCAGCCAGAAGGTAACCTGATCCACACGTATTTGCATAAAAAAGGCAGCAAGGCGAAAACGATCGAGGTTGTTGTAGATCATCTTACTACATGGGCTTTTTCTTGCCACGTGCGAGTTTGTTTCGCGTTTGCACTGAGTCCGCTGTTACAATTCTCCCATGTCGTTGTGGAGGTAAGCCGTTTCATGGCCAGTTCTGTGTTCACGAATCTATCTTCCAAGCCCCCGTCAATTCGACAACGTGGGTCTCAAACTCACTTCGGTATCTCTGGAAGGTGAAACAGACCCCTAGATGGTTCTACTCTCTTATGTTATTTCCTAGTCAACTTTGGGTGTAGGTGGTGGTTAAACGGATCTGCGGATTGATGGACCGCCGACGCGTCTGGACATGCATCAACATGCATGGCGGACATGGCTTATCACGGTTCACGACCTTTATATCCTGTTCACCGTCTGCCACAGTTCTGTGTTGTGGTATTCACGTGTGTCAGTGGACCAAATCGTTCTTCAAAGACCTCGTCATGTCTACAACGTGGGTCCCAAACTCACTTCGATATCTCCAGGCGGTGATTGATCTGATCTGCGGATTGATGGAACATGGTTCATCACGGTTCACGACCTTTCTATCCTGTTTACATCGATGATTTCAACTCTTTTTTATTCAGTAGGCCTTCACCATGTGTTTTTTGCACAAATACGACCTACCCAACCAACTAATTGCGAGCCTGAACTTGGCTATCAGCCATGTGGAAAGTTTGCCAGTTGTATCATTGATTGGACTATGGTTTGGCCACGATGGGACTACTCTCGTACCTTTTTTGTGCCCCCGAAATGCCTTTCATTCAGCGTTTAATTAGTCGATTCGACACGTCTATTTCTGCACTAGTTACCAAGCCCTGTCGTGTCCACAAGGTGGCTAAGGCAAGCCGTTGGTAATTAACCGAATGTCGGATTGCACTTGAGACGCGCTGCACGTGCCAATTTTCCTCTCCGATGGTGGTGGTAGTGGTGTTTAACTTTGTTTGTTTGCCACTTCCGTCTCCCTCCACCGCTGTCTCCTCTCCGCCCATTTGAAAATTGCCGTCCATTTTTTCCGCCTTCCCGATGACAGATGCCTCTCCTTCCCTCCTCCCCTCCTTTTTTTACTCAAGATTTTGTTTTTGGCGTTGCGAACGGCACGAGATTTCTACTTTCGCCCATTCCCCACCCTCTCGGGCACTCTTCTTGTAGTCAGAAAGTAATTCTCTGTCGAATCTGTCGCAAGTCAGACCCACTGAGGTGTAATGTGTGGTGTCCAATCATTGAACGACGTCGCTAACGACTTGACGCAAGGCCTTCGAACGCATGAACGAGATGACAAATTACCACGCGTGCATTCAACAAGGCGCTCGTGGTTTCACTGTCTGAAGAAAACTCCACACTCCGCTGCTAGGAGCGCCTCCTTCACACTCCGGTTGTTGTGTCCTGCGGTGGATTGACGTGATGACAGGTTTGTTCATCCTCCCTCACCTCTAGCCAATTAATTTTTCACTTCGTCTATAGTGTGTGGCAGTTGGGTAAAGTCAATTTTCTGTAGCGCAATCTTGCATGACAAGACCTCGCCCACTTATCAACGATTTTCTCGTAATTCTCGGTCGCGCTGCCTCTCATTTTGTAGTCTTCTTCTTCTTCTTCTCTGGCAGTAGTAGTCCACGCTGCGTTCTGCCGTGGCGGCGGCGGCGGCGGTGAAGTGGGTTTTTCCTTTGCCGACATCCACGGTGAAGTAAATTTTTCCCACGGTGAAATGCGCACGTGCTTTTTTTGTGCCGCAGCTGTCCTTCCCTGTAATTTACTGCGCCGAAATACTCACGCTCTTTCTCCTTTCTGCTCCAAACGAACCCGCGCACTCCAGGCCATCGTTTGTTCGTTGACAATCGATGAATCCATGACGACCAGATGGCGAGTGAACGGTTCAGTCAACAACAGGATCCGTTCTCACATTGTGTGGCCGCGTGTTTTAGTAGTATGTACCAATACAATGTGTGCGCCTGAAGTGCGACGTTAAACACAAACTCAGCCGGTCAAGATTGAGTCAGTGTTCTCCGTGATTGGTTTTGTAACCTGTGTTGTGAATCGTGTTTATTCACACCCCTTGAACCGGTCGCTCCACCTCCGACACAGGGTTCCCCTTTTCGTAGCATGTCGCCTGCCGTGCGGATCCTCAACTCCCCGCTCATTCACACGGATATTTATCTTGAATTAGCCGCACACATGGGTCTCGATGTTAGCGAATGTATGACTCACACATCCGAGGTATAAATACATACGCGGAAACTCCAAACATGACACAACGACACCAGTTTTGGTTGAGCTCTGGAGTAAACGGTTATGTCCACGTCCTCTCCGATCTTTTTCTTTATCGTGGGTATCAGGGAAGTGTAATAGGGTTAGGGTTAATTCCGTGACCCCGGCGTGGTTCAAGATCACATCCTAGGTCCCACAATTTTCTATATCTACGTCGCTTCACTTGGCCAAGATCAGGGTCAAGGAAGTGTGGCTTTGGTGTTGAAGTAGGCTACGTGCAGATAATCGTTATTGAACACCAAACAATCTTTCGTCTGTGGACGACTCAAGACCAGCGTTGGTTGCTTCTGATTGGCAGGTCTTTGTTCGAGGTGGTAAGGTGTTTTCGCGAATGCCTTTCACGGCACTTAAATCGACCTCTTTCATCTCTTTCCCGGGCGTGAAATGAGTTACAGCACACAACAATTTCCGCTAGACTTAACTACGTTTCTCAGCCTTTGGGATCCATCAGAGCTCTTGCGACTGCGTCTCTCCGTGTGCAAGGCAAACCTTCGTAGTTCTTTAAACGATGCACCCGTTGACAACCACCACATTGTCCCAAGCCCGGTACTAGAATTTGTGACTACACATCGTCCTGATTCTTCGAAACACAACGACGACCCGACTTTGGACAATTGATCTCAAGCCCTTCACTTATCACGACCATCGCCAGACGAAGAACACCGTCACGGTTATGGCTGACTTTTCAGTCTATCGTAACTGCTCGCACCAGTCAATTATACCTTTCCCGGTAGTGTCATGTCTCCGTTTGCGAACCACATCGGGGCTTCAACGCAACCGCACAGCATGGGCTGGAACTCGTTGCTAAGGCCTCAAGTCTAACTGCCTAGTCACCTTAAACTCGGAATCTTGCACAAGGCAACTGTTGCAGTGTTCCACTAGCACTCTGCGGTGTTTGATTGGTTAATTTCTAGTAACCTGCCGCAGTCAAGCGAACGTCGTGCGTGGTCAGCACTTACGGGGGTGTACAGGATTGTGGAGCTGCTTTGAGGGAACTGAGCGTGTTCCCATTCTTGTCAGTGTGCTGTCTTAAAACGACGTGCTAGGCCCAGCAGACGCGGACACCGTGCTCACGGCCAAATGCGCGTCACCTACCATCCAAAATCTGTAGATTTTTGCGGCGTCGAACTGCACCACAAACCCCGTATTTTCGCACGCTCCTCCCAGTGACGGTTTTCTTTTTCAATGCTAAACGTGTTGTAGCACAGTCCACTTTGTTCAGGTGCATCGTGTAAATTTAACAAAATCTACTGATTTTGAGGTCATGCATGATGAAAACCAGAATTATCGACTAGTCCTCGTTCTTTCAGCGGGAAATTGACATCCTCTTTACAGAGTTGCTGATTGCAGTCGGTGGCACATTTTGCACTCTTGTTGTCTTTAACAAGGAATAGACATTTTTAGTTATCAATCGTTGACGCTTCGTCTCTGCCATCATCGAAGCACGATTGTCTATCTGAAACAGTAGCACAGACCGGCGAATTTCTAGCGAACAAGTCGGTCAAATCGACACCACCTCGACAAAACACTACGGGAGTCGCTTGGCGGAGAAGACTTTAATTCCGTCAGTCATTACTACTGTTAGTGTGGCAGTCACGCTGTCTATCTTGCTCCCACGGTCATCGCCCCCTGTCGCGGGAGTCATTTATTAATGGCTCCACGCAGGCGGAGTGTGTTTTTGAGCGTCGATATCTCCTCCGGCGTTCTGTGACTCACCGCCTCCTGCCTTTTTCTCTCCAGTCACTCAGACTGATGAAGAAGGCGGGGAGAAAGAAGAAAAACAAGGCGAAGACGACGACGAAACGGTAAAGAGGATGGTGTTTTTGTCACTCGGAAATGCGCCATTTTGCTTTTCTCACCTTGCTTGCGTGCCGTAGACACTGGCTTGGGCCGGCCTTGGCGCGATCCCTGCGCGAAAAGCCCTTGGGTAACGCCAAAGGACGCGCAGTACGGCAATTAGATGACGCGATATGCGTAAAGTGGGCACGCATTGAGGTAGTGGTGGTGGTGGTGGTGGTGGCACGTATTGTCTGAGTCATCGGGCACGCCGGAAGAGGGGGGGCAGCATCTTGACATGGCCGTCCGGCGCTGTTTCTAGGGCGCGGGCAGACACAAAGCACATGACGGGCACACCCAGGTCGAGTTAATTTTCACACCCTCACTGACGCCTGGCGCCACGAGACGCCTCTCAGCGTCGTGCGTTTGGTTGTTTGAAGGGATCTATCGTTTCCTTATTCACGTGTTGCCTCTTTTTCACCCAACTTCTCTCTCTCTCTGTCTCGGTCTCTTAGTCATCGCACGCAGCACACACGCGTCCGAGAGCAAAAAACCACCGCCTCGGTGCTAATGTCCAAAAAGTTGCATTGCGCGCCGTGGTGACAGACCCGTACACGCTTGACCTTTCGACGCGTGAACGCGTGCTGGCACCCCGTAGCGAGTTATCACCCCTTTTTTGTGCTACCCCCGGGCTGGGAGAGATATGAGGAGCTGAGTCAGGCAGGCACACATCGTCGCCACCACCACTTCTGTCCGATACTGGGCGTTGTTATCGTCCCCTCGGCCGAACCGTGTCGGCGCGGAAATGTGCATTTCTGGCCACCGGATGGCGAAAATTAGTGCGCATTTTCGATGGCCCACGCTCTCCTCACCTCGAAACCAGTTACGGTAAAGCGCGTAATGAAATCCATTGTCCGGAGGTTGAATATGGACACTTTGGAGGCCCAGATTCGATAGTCAAATGGAGTATAATAGGTGCATGACTTAACTTTTTTCCAGGTTTTTCAGCAAATTAGTAAAGAGGACAGCGAAGTTAATCTTGTAAATATTGTCCATCGTTTCCTGCGACCTTGCGCCACCTCTCAGGTAACGTACGAATGCCGTCTCAAAGGAACCTTGCCTGACTTCGAGGCAACCAAATCATCCTCCACGCCGAATTTATGCACATCACCTCCAACGTTCTGAATTGTTTATTCACTGAGGCGTGCTGTTGCACTGATCGGAACACGTGGTAGTGGAAAGCGAAGCCAAGTCTGGCGGATATGCCGCGTGTGGAAGAAATTCCCATCCCAACTTCAAGAGAGTCTTCTAAGCCGCGCGAACAACGTGAGGTGATCGAGGGTTGTCTAGCAGCAGCAGCAGCAGCAGAATGGCTTACCTGCTTCCTTGCCCAATAAATGGTCTTTTGTGACGATCAGTTTCCAGGATCTCGTAATGAAGTACACCCTCCATGCCCCACAAGATGCAAGGAGAGCCGTCTTCGAGTGGATGTTATGTTTCGACGTCTATGCACTGGGTTGCCAGGGATCTATCCACGACACCTTACGTTTGGGATTCTCGTAAAAAATACACTTGTAATCACTCATCACAATTTTCCACAAGAAGTCGTTTCTTTTGTCGTCTGTGGGCCAGCAGTGAATGGCATGTGTTCGTACTTGGACCAAATTTTTGGATTTGTCCTATTCAGTGATGCAAACGCTTGGAAATAGCTGTTTTGGTGACTCCTAACCAAGCTACAAGCTCTTGCTGCGTCTGCGTTGAGTCTCCATCCAGTAGAACTTTCAATTCCGCATCTCCTCACTTTTGAGGTTGGAGGCCGGTTTGCAGCTGGCCGCTGAGATCGAAATCTCCACTTCTAAAACGTTTGTGCCAATAACTACGCGTTTCTTGTGATACAACGTTGGCACCAAGACCACCACAAATTAATTCCAGTGCTTCCGCGTCACTTTTTCCTTGTCAGAATTCGCACGAAATGCAGTGCAGCCGAATGCGCTGTTTATTAGTTACCATCGTAAACTCTGGTATTCTGAGAGGTTATCCAACTCGCTGGCTTGTCATTCGGTGTTCTGAAATCTCGTTACGGTGGATGTTTTTGTGAGCTTTCGCACTGCCCTGGCGGAATGCGTGCGCTTAGCAAATTATCCGATATCTGAAATGATTGGGTTTGCGTCGTGCGAAGCAGTTCAATACGCAGCACACAACTGTGGCTTATCACTCATGGCTCATGATCGTTTCTGTTGACGCCACTATCAACTAAGTGTTACTAACCACCATTGGTGGTTCGTGTTGAACAAAGGAATGATTTCGATTCCACTAGTGACATGTGCGTTGTTTAGTCGGACAATAAAAACCACAAGTTTCGCGTATCTGGCTGTACTCCTCAGTGGATTTCTTGCCTTCACGGAAGTGAATTCGTCAATAATATCCATCCAACACTGTCTCTGCAAAAAACCTCTACTGCCGGATCGTTCATCGCAGTGTTTGAACACACACGATCGTAAGTGCGCCGTTGAGAGGAACGTGGAGTTTCCTTCCTCGGACCAACTCGAAGGTCGAAGGAAGGCAGCGCCAGTAGCGGACTTCGCGTGTTCGATTGACTGCACTGAGAAGTCCTGTCTGTTTGCGCGTCCGTTGGTGGGCATTGCGGTAGTCCGTGTTCTTATCTGATAGAAGATGGTGACGGACAGCAACATTTGGCGACAACTCCTTCGCTGACTCAAGATTTTTTACCTGTGGTGTAAGCCACCCGGCCATCACAACCCATATGGCAATTCACCGTGGTTCCTGGAGGCGAAGGCGACATTTCAACGCCGAGGCTTGGATTCCGTAGTTTCATGTTAGGGGTGAGGCGGTGACATGTGTAGCTGGTTCACCCATACGATCCTCTCTGGAACTGTGGGTCCCAACGGGGAACAGTTGGTGACACCAACGTGATTTCAACATGTCAAATTTGGAACACAAGAAATGTCGATGTACTAATCAGTCATCAAGCTATTTTAATTAGATGGATGAAATCCTAGCCATGTGAAACTCCCACGAGGCAGCGACACACTACCACTCCTATCCCTTCTCCCGCCAGCATAACTGGAAAATTGCAGCGCCGCCTGCCTGAGTCATGCTGACCGGGTTTACTACGGGAGGGCAGGGGAGGTGGGTGGGTCGAATGTCGGTAAGAAGGAAAGAAAAACCGACTTCGGAATTTCTCTCAGTGTCTCTAACACTTTCGTTTGTGTGTGTGTGTGTGTCTGCGACCCCCTAAGAGAGAAGAAAAAACGTGCCAGCGCTAATTGGACCGGGGCGTCGACAGGTGACTAGTCCCACCCTACTGGTGGCGGCGCTTTTAGCTGTTTAAAATTTCTCTTAAAATGGCATTACTCTGGAAAAATCGCCGCCCTGGTTTTGAGGGGCGTCGTGATACCGATTTCGGTGTTATTTCAGGAAGCCCACGCTCAAACTAGGTCCGCGTGTTCCCGAAAGCACTCTAATTACGCGTTTTTTGTGCCTCACAGCGTCTGCTGCCACCGCAAACACTACTACGTCGTTGGTGAAGAGCCTGGAACGCCTCTTGGACTCGTGCCTCTACTGGTACGGCCGACTCGGCTCCAACTACCGTCCTGAAACGGACGGCAAAGTTATGGCCAAGTACAGCCGCCTCACCACCCACACCTCGGCTGACCTAGCCAACTTCTTCCGCGACATCACCATGCGTCAGGTCTTCGAACTCCTCGCAAACCTCGCCTGGTCTGCCGAAACTCTGAACTCGTTCTGCAAGGTACTACTAGCGGCTTTCTCTTCCATCGTGCACAATCAATTTGGTATCCACGTCCCTTCGGTTGTCACGGCAAATTAATTAATCCGAATTTGACTAGCAGCGTTTTAATTTATTGTTTACTTCAAAACCAAAATGCACCTCTGAAAAACCCGTTGTCTTGAGTCACAAACGTCAATCAGCAACAAGTGCGGAGCCCGATCGATCGGTAGTTAAAGTCAAAATTAGCGCCTAGAAAGTGAACCAGCACATTAAAACAACGAGAGCAGTCGATCAGCACTGAATTTTCCTAACAAAAGATTAAAGTAATGCGAGCACTTCGGCACGCGTGTTCGCAGCATGGCTCCTTTTCATCTCTAATGCTCGCGCTGTGTTTGTTTGTTTGTCTGCATAATTCAGGTGAAGCTGCTCGCGCCCTTTGCGAATCTCGACGCGCAGTCCCTCGCCAAGACCCCCAGAGGACACCACTTGCAACGCCTCTGGCTGCGTTTCATCACTAATTTAACATTCACCCACGAGGGACAGAGTCTACTGCTGGCAACAACCGGTATCCTCCTTTTTTGATTGGTCCTTTGTGCGCGTGTGTGTCAATTGCTGTAACCTGAGAAATGGGATTATGTGGGGCTGATTTGCATAAATTGTGGGTGCCTAGAATTCGTGATTATCGGTTCCCAAGCGCATTATGGCTCGAGTTCATTAGTTCGCTTTCTTTTGAGTCCAAACACGTTCACACAGCCTCTCCGGTGGTGTATTCGCTGGTTTTATTTAAACAAAGACTGTCATGTAATACCACGGTTGACAGTGGAAGACAAGTCGGCGGTTGTATAGTACTGGCCTTCAACAGCGATCGCGCCCAAGTGAACCCCATTTACTGACCTGACGGTGACAATGACTCATCTCCTTCCCATTGGTTACTGTTGCCAAATGCCTGTCATCGTCGGGGTCACCAAATGTAGTGGCTTGTGTGGCCCAAGCACTACTTTACAACCGTCTAGTTGACAGCCCATAATAATCCGAGAATGGAGTTAAGAGAGGCGACAGAGAACACGACCGTTTATTAGCGTCACGCCAGCCCAGTGTGTGTCTTAGTGTGCGAATGAGTGAGCTGATGATGGGCATCTGATAACAGTAACCAATGCAAAGGGGATGAGTCAATGTCACCGTCAGATCAGTAACCAGGGTTCACTCAGGCGCGAACGCTGGTAATCCGCAACACAGTCACCTGATATACTGTCTACGATTGGTCCACTTCTAGTGGATTTGACCTGACCCCGCCGGGGTGAGGCCACTTGAGACCACTCAGCTTCGATTTTCAAGTGTGCAAATACCTGTTTCTCGACTTGTAGAACCACACCAGGATGCTAAACCCGACTTGGGCAATGGAGTAATTAGCTGACTTAAATGTCGTTATTTATGCTGACATATGACCTTTGACACTTGTCACTGCGACACTCGTGGAAGACAAGCTGCTTACTCTGTAGAAGTAACCTTCCATTATTACCAGGGCAGCTGACCTTTAAGCGGAAATTGTTTCTTTTTGAGTGGATTTGGCTTGACCTCGGATTGACGCCCACGGAATTACCTCTTACGGACCATTTAGGAAGGTGTTGGGAATCGATTTTAGTTCAAAGACGCGAGGATTTCAACCTGTTCGTTGTATTTCCCAGCCAGACCTCCACCTACCCGACCCCCACCCTGTCAGTGTGTCACTTTGATTGGTTAATGGACAACCACTCGCGCACTGCTTGTCTGATGCCGCCTAAACAGTTCACGCACATGAGTTATAGCCACTAGCAATTGCGCATGTTAAGTGGCAATATCGGCCTTGTCGCTATCGTTCACTTCAAGTTCCTGTGTAAATGTGTATGTTGTGGTCCCCAGCATGTGGTCTTGAACCACACCGGGGCCACGGAATTAACCCTGGCCCGATTACGCTTGCCTAATACCCGCGATGAAGAAAAAGCCGGGTAGAGAACGTGGACACAACCGTTTACTTTAGAGCTCAATCACGTTGGTGTCGTGTTTGGGGTTTACGCGTGTGCATTTATACCTCAGATGTTAGTCATATATGCGCTAACATCGAGACATAGGTGTGAGGATAATCCAGAATTAATGTTCGTGCTAATGAGGGGGAGTTGAGGATCTGCGCGGCTGGCGATATGCTGCGAAAAGAGGAATCCTGTGTCGGAGGTGGAGCGACCGAATTAAGGGGCTAAATAAACACGATTCACAACATGTCTGATCCTTGGGCAAGGCGTTACTTCAAGAATCGATGACAGCGTCCCTAGGCCTAACACCCACGTGGCCAACCCACACCACTACGTTTTTCAATCATGACCTGCACCAGTCAGCGGATATCGGGGATCCAGCATTCCCCAAGACGGCTCATTGTGTGTTAACATTTCATCATTGTTCACACAAATCCCATAACTACGCAACTTAAGTGAGAGATCAATCGGCCTAGGGCACTGCACGCGGTCGTGTCTTGCATGAGCGTAGGAATGTGGGGTTTAGCGTTAGACAAGGCATCTGACGTACCGGTTACCCGAGTGAGTGGTTGTGGTTAGGTGCAAAGTATAACAGCAGACGGGCGCGATTGTTAATGAAACGCTCTATCCCTCCTTCTCCACTCAGGTGTCGTCGACGTGGTCGTAGACCACGTGAAGTTCTGCAAGGGCGAGAATCAGCACCTGGCGTTTACCTGCCTGCAGAATCTCTGCGGAAATCCCCTCTTTAAAACGCATCTCTACAAAAAAAGTGAGTTATCCCCACGTAAGCTGCTGCTCTTGGAGCTGTCGATGACTTGGTGAGACAACAGCGTCTCCTTTGTAGGCACCGGAGTGGTTGGCATCTTGGCGAGTGCCCTCGACCCCAAACCCTCCGACTCCCCCGAACTCTACGTGCAAGCGCTGACGGCTGTGTCCAACGCCGCCTACAACTGCAGCAAGGTGTGATTCTCGCCAATTTTCCACCCCACTTTTAGTGTCTTTAGTGCACAAACCCACGCTTAATGGCCTGTTGCGCGAAGGAGGGCATTTTATTGCATAAGTGCTGTGTTTTTTACTGTTTCGTCTCGGCGATGAAGGGATGTGTGCGTGTGTGTGTGCGCTTGACTGTAGTCCTGATTTAAGGTCCGAGCAATCAGCACGTCGTAGGCTCCTTGATGAGTTGAGGACACAGTTGTGCGTGTGGCTGAGCACTGTCCAAAGTTGGATTTTAGCAGATACTTTGGAAACCAGGAGGGTTATGGTCTTGGGATCAACTGACGGCATCTGTCATGAAGTGTTCTGGCGGTGGTTGCCACACAAAGTCCCAAGCAATTCCCCTCTAAGCACTCCCTCTCTCTCTTCTGTGTAGTTTCGCGTCCTGCTCAAATCCGAAGGCTTTGTGCATCGACTGACAAACTTGAAGGCCTACTGCCAGGAGACCAAAAGTTTGACACCTCTGATCCCATCTGTGGAACTCCTTCTTCAGGCAATGCTGCAGTGATCCTGGTCTCCGCGCCGCGCCCGCCCACCCACCAAAATCTTTCGCTGTGATTTGCTTTTTCTACTGCAATTTCTCCCCAGCGTCCCCATTGTGTAAACCCAAACACACGCGCACAAGACACACCCGACACTGCGTTGTTTGTAATAAAACTACTACTGAAACGTATTAGCCTTTTATTTGTGCGAAATTTAATGTAATTGGTGATTTTTGTGCGCCAAGGCACCAGCTCAAACGAAGAAAACCAACGTTCAAATCACAACGTGAGGGCTGAAGAGAGATCAAACAATCGCAACAGTTGTTTTACTTGTCTATCGCGTTAGCTGGGCGATCAGTTTGATTTTCGATTACCCAGTTTAAATTAAACGACAGTCGATCACAAAGAAACACGTGTTTTCTGAAGTGAATTGGACCAATCAAACCACGAGGAGTGGGTGTTAAAAGTCTATGTATCTGTGGTCTGTTTAACCTTGGTGTGATTATCCGAGGTTTAGTAAACCAGGTGGAGTTTACACCTTGTGGGAGGTATTTATTGGAATAATTCGGTGCCTCAGAACAATTGGGGCAACTGTTGTTATGACAGCGCCGCTGTTATTTCATCCTCGGCTGATTATTGTTTTCGCTGTAGTCGTGGGATAGCGCTTTGGTGGGAGCCCATTTCTGCACCAATAACTGACCACGCGTCTGACACTGGGGTCTTTCTTTGCCCTGTTCGCCCCCTCTGGAGATTTGCGATCAAGAGGGGAACTGGGGAAGGCTTAGCGGTGACTCGGAGTGAGGCGGTTTTATGGAAACGCCTGCTACCACATCCACACGCACACCCATCCCTCAATCACTAGCCGGCACTAGTGTTGCCAGATGGTTAATTTTATTGGTGCTGGAACCAGGTAACCATCATGACCACTTGTGCTCTAGTTATCACCTCGCGTAAGCAATTTCAAGACCCTTCATGAACCACTTTTGTTCCAAAAAGCACCACATATTTCGGCAATACACTCTTCTTTTTAATCACCCAACAAAAATCAGTGCACACGAATCGATTATTGATTTTGTAATCAATGAATTCGTGGCCAACACGCGAATAACACTCGGCAAGGGGGATTTAATAGTCTGCAATCGATCGCAACTTCGCTGCCATCCATAGTTTGACCCAAACCCTTGTCAAGGTCGCTTGTAATGCCCAAAAATGTCCACCCCCACAGTGGATAATTTGGGGCTGATGGAACTCAGTCCGATTAGAGCATTGCTCTCAATTGTTAATTTTCCAAGCAGTCACCCGATCCTGGATAATCACAATTTGGCATCACACACCAATGAACATGACCTTCTCTCCGAATGCCTCCCACTGTGCTTTTTACGACAAGTTTTCTCCCTAGTCTTGTAGTTTGCTGTAAGCCGAACAAGGAGTTCGTAATTTCACAGTTTTTCTTTACAAAATTCCACTCCAGAGCGTGTCCGCCTTTGTTTCAGCCTTCCAGTCCAGAGAAAATTATTTGTTTTACGAAACTGCCCTGGTTGTCACTAGTTACACCGGGAACAAGGCACCGCTGATTTTCGTCTCATGAATAGACCCCCACGATTAGACGCTACTGTAATCAATCTTCCGGCTTTCGTCCTTTTAAACGGTTCAAACGAACACACTTCGTCCGCTTTTAACTTAGACCGTCTTTAAGTGTGCTGTGCTTGCATCGGTTTCACCGTAAGGCATTTTTTGAGTTACCCTCTTCATTTAACCTAAATTATGTCCATGCATACTGGTCGCGTGTTTATTTGACTACATAAAGTGATTCCACAGTTGCTCATGTTAAGTTTTTCTCTGTGATTGGATTTCTGCCGTCATTCCTCGATTGTTTCGAAAACCTACCACTCCAACTTACATCTTTGGCCAAATTAAAAAAAAATAACACGTACAAATTCGTTTGGAGTAGGCTTACACCACACTAAAAAACCTGTTTTGAATGAGGTGCTACGTGTGATTGCTTACTAACGTTTGAGTAGTATGTCGTTCTTGCAGTAGGTTTGTTTCATGGCGATGGCAATCAAGACCCCTCACCGCAAATCGACTTCCCAACTGCTTGTGCCGAAAAGAAACCAAGCCCCTTTACCGTTCGCAAATGGACGCGCAGTTGGAAAAAGCAGAAGCTTCACAGGGCAGCCGCCTTGTCGACATGCTATGGACAAAGCATTTACTCGAACTCATTGGCTGCCGCTAAGGGTAGATGTTAGTTTTCTTTTTACGAAATGTCGCTGTTCGAAATTTTTCTCACGCACCAACTTCCAGATGGTATTAGTCGTTTTAGCTGCGTGTAGCTAATTAAATTTGCTCACAGCGTTTCTTGATAATACGCATATCTTGAGAAATCGGCTTACCTGTGGGTAGTTTGGTGTGCTTGGGAGCGTTTTTTGCGACATCAACTGACCACCTAATCAGATGTAGGTGATCCACTTTCTGGAGAGGAAAATCACCTTCCCCCCCCTCCTTCCACTAATCAAACGAAGCCCCCAGAAGCCATGATTTGTGATGTTTTTATAACAATATTCAATCGGCAAATTGCTTTTCTAATAGTTCAGCAAACTAGCGTTACAGTACTCTCAAAATTTGGTCTATTTTCTGGTTCAATTTTGTCAATTTTAACTTGACTCATTGTTTGAAACGAAAAAGGTGAAAACCGGACAGTCTTGGGGTATGTGGACTTCACGAACACTACGAAGGATAAGGTTGGCACATTTGCCAGTGGATGGCCAGATTCATAGATAATCCACTTCAAAATCTCACTCACGTCTGTGTGATTAATAAAATTGCACACTTTTTTATGTCTTAACTTGGGTCTACTGACTGAGTTAACACAGTCTAGATACTTCTGTGTCTGACCAATCACATTAAGAGTAGAAGAGGGGGCTGTCACAGCAACAAAGGTGGCTCCGGCAGAGGCAAATACGCTGGTTTTCCAACTACCAGACACTCCCCTGTCCTCGTTAACCGACGCTTTACTTTGAACAGCTGGTGCAAGATTGTGGCAGACCGTCGACGAAGTAGCACAGCCCTTAGCCTGCTTCTCTGCGAAGTTAACGAGTCCCAGAAGCGTTACAGCACCTTCGATGGTGAACACCTGGTGACCTGCTGTGTAGTCAAGCGCTTCAACAGTCTGCCATCTTAGCTGACTCGCTGATGACTGTAGTTGAGGTAGGTATTCACCGGAATGCATAAAATGCGGCCTTTATCGTCTATACATCGAATTTCGATGATATTGCCATCGCTCTTGAAAGCTGTGAGTTGGGTTTCCACAGAATTTAAGTCCCTGAGATTACGATCCTGTTAAGATTTTCCAATAAGGATGCGCAAATGTTTCCGAAGGAATTCAAGAATCAGTATGAAGAAGATTAGGCCTTACCGTCCACACAAACATTTAAAAGCGCTCGCGGTTGTTTTACGCCATCTGAAACTACTGTTTGTTGTAAGATCGAACGGTCAGAGGTGGACAGCGAAGGAGTGTGCGAATCAACGCGAAAAAGCAGAAAGCGACAAACGTGAAGACTGATTGAAGTGTCAGTGAAGGTGACACATTCATCACTGGGAAAGTTGGCTTCAAATCAGCCTAAACCTAGCCGAGTTGTAAAAGCGTTGCACACGCGTCATCGGATGTTGGAAATTCTTTTAAATGCTGCGACAGCGATTTTTGAGTTTGCTAGGAGCGTCCTTTGGAGATGTTGGAGTGTTTTGCCCAAACCTCGAGATTAGAAACCGTGGAACACGTTCGAGCAAGGGCCTGCCAGTCAGCGATTTGAATAGGCTTCCTCCAAACCATGGTTGCCGACAAAATCAGGCATACGTTGTGGGAAATACAGAGTTAGACCTATTGACTCCATCTACTTTCTCATCCTCTAAAAGAAATTACAGATCGTTGTGCCGGAGACGGAAGGGATTCTTCAAGTGGAACAAGACAAAACAATCGGCTTACAATGAAATGGAAAGATCGGAGTTAGTTGGCATTACCGCGACTCACTAGTTTTAAAAACACCCTCAGACTTTGTCCGAGTACTAAATAACTAGTGCTGGACAGATATCATTCCGACCAATTGCGATTCCCCTCTTCGCCTTTCAATTGAATCGATATTTGATTCTAAATTGAGCAGCTTGATGTGCCTTATTCACGACTTCTTCTGAATACCTACCGATTCTGCGGAGCGTAAATTGCAGATTCTTACCCCAGGGCAATGTAGATTAGGGCCGGGTAGTTTCCACCGTGGTGCACGTCTACTAAACTACTAGGGGTTGCTAAATTTTGCAAATACGGCTTCGAAATAGAGTTGGATTTCAACGAAGCGGTTTTCATTGCTTTTGAAAACGCGCTAGCAACGTTCAACCAGGGGCACTGAAGTGAGTGCTGCACAACTCCACGACAATTCAGAATCTCAGTTAGGTACACACAGGGAGGCAGAAAGTAGAATGATGGCGGTGAGAAGTTGCTGAAGCCATTTGGACATGGCGTGGACACAGTCACCGTCAAGTACCAGCCCAATTCAACTTCACTGCTCGGCAACAACGCTCTTGTTTGAAACATTCAAATCAAACACCAAGCAAAGTTCATTCGTTCTGACGGTCTTGAATTGAATGACGCTTGTGATTGCTTCTAGGACAAGCACTGACCGATCCCTTTTTCAAACTTCAGACATGGGAGTCAGCACTAATCACTTGTCTTCTGTTAAAAGTACACCTATTTATTAGTTTGTGTCTGACACACTGATATTAAGAACTAAATGATACCATACAGCAGTTTGATCCACTGTAGGACAGTCGTTGCTGCTCATTAGATGCGACTTGGAAGCAAAAAAGACACAAGTTCCAAACAGTTGATGTCTGGTCATTATTAACGTCTTCGAGGGCTATAACCTCAGTCTGTTGTCTTCATAAAGGAAGGGGAAAATCGCTGTTTTGGTTCCAACTTCACAGCACCTATCTATCTTCAGTTTGCTGGACCCACAAACCCACAGCTGCAGCGATTCTGCTTGAAACAGTCGGCAGATAACGTTCGAAGTCGTTTGACTCCGATTCGGCAAAATGCACTCCACTTAAAGCCATGTGGGCGAATGAAAAATACGCTTGTCACGACTGCGCCTTGTGCACCGTCTATTAGCATTTCCGTAATTGCCTGTAGCAAAAAATGTCACGATAATGCAAAAAAAGACGTATGTTATAAGGCTAGCTCCTTAATTAGACAATTGACGACATTTGCGCAGCCGGGAGTTCACTAATCGCGTCAACAGGCCTCCCTTCTTCGGGGACGTGCCCAATTTAGAATTGAGGTGGTGCTTGAGGATAAGTGGACGGTGTTGGGTGACAGCATGTGTTAGCTAATTTGCATAATGATTGCATGAAGCGGTCTCTTGTGACCACTGATTGATCAAACGTTGTCTACCCCTACCGTCGCTTCCTAAAAATTGGTTTTAACTGAACCAAAGTCCCTCGTGGCCAGCAAACATGTTTCTCCCTTAAATGTAGTAGTGTTCGTGTTAATTCGATGAGCAAAAGAAATTGACAGCACAGTTAGACAAATTTCTTGAGCTGATGATCGCACCTTTGCAGATGTGGAACAAGTAGGCGGTTCGTAAATCCATTCATTTCTTGTAAAAAACTGATGATTATGAGAACCGACTAATACTCTAACTCTCTCTGACTGTTTTACCAATTAGATCCCCTCAGGGGATTCCACTTAACTCGGTTGCTATCTGGGTCTCTGCTCAAAATTATGGGCTTCAATTAGAACTGACTATCTTCTCACCAACTAAAGCCTACCAAATTTGTTAAGCAGATAACTCCGTTATTTAGTTTGATTAGATTAGTGTCCGCCAAAGTTGATTATTTGGGCGAACGGCTATTTTAACACTTAACTACCTTTTTCAAGCCAACCACTCTCGCTGTCGTGCTAGCGGTGGGAGTTTATTGCGCCCAGTCGCGCAGAGGATGCGCTTCAGCTAATACCCTGTCGCATGACGACTACTGATTCGCACACACACACACACACTTGTCAAACCAAGTCACTGTTGGCTTTACCCGGGTAATGTGGCTCTTGCGTGTTTTTACGGTGCGAGGTACGCGGCGTTGTGAGCAGGGATTTCTCTAGGGGAACGGCAGGGGTGCACGTGGGTGGGGGTTGTGAGAGGCGAAAGAAATGGGCAATTTATGGTGTCTATGAGTGTGTGTGTATGGGGGATTCAATTAATTGGAGAGTCGGAGGGGGGGGGCGGAAGTTGCCTCGGCCGACAGCTCATCATCTCTCCTCGCTTAAAATTTAAACATGCGAATCAACTAGAGCAAAAAACGGGCAACCACGAGGCAATCGCGGTTTACTGTTGGGCATTACTTGGGGGAGATTTGCGTGTGAATGGGATGTGTGTCGGTCTAGTGGCTTGGCAAAATAGCAATCCCGGCTTCCTGCAATGTGAAGCAAAAGCTAGTCTTTTTAAATAACATGTGAACATAAACGAATCGTGTAATTTTAATCATTAAGGCAATTTTAGGATCCTGGGCTCATGCAATTTCTTAACTAAGTGCAATTTTTGGTCAAAAAATTTCGAAATATGGACACCATTGGTAACCTAATGAAACTGCGTCAGAATTTTATGGGTGTGTATGCGACATCACATCCGAAATAGGCCTTAATTATTTACTTTGAGACAGAAGAAATATCTGAGACCAGGCCTGTCTTTCTTGAACATTTAGACCAAGATTGAGTTTGATTAATTTGATTATAGACAAGTCATCTTTCGTTACCAGTGCGGATGCCTTTTACCTGTCTCTAATTTCTTAATCCAATGATCTGTGATTTGATCACAGTCGGCTTCGGTACTTCGACCAGAACTTGAGTCAAACTGGAATAGAAATTTTCCACTGTGGAAATTTGATACGTTCAGCAGATTTCTCAATATTTTGCCATATAAATTATGTGCCATTTCACTCGTGGGTAAAAGACCATAACACCACGGCAATTTTTCAAATTCAAAATTGCGCCATTTGTAAAAAACACGCAATTAATTTCTTACCAACCAATCAACGGATCGATAGAACAGTGTTCACTTCTAATTTTAGTTCAACTTGAAAAATAAACGGGGGTTATAGAGAACAATTAGAAAACTTTTGTCACCTCTTGTCCAAATTTGTTTTTGATTTTTGAAACAAAGAATAGTATTTCCACTCTTATGTTCTTGTCTTTGAGTCAATCGCAGATCTACAATGACCGTGATCACAAATTTGAGCAGCATGTTTTTCACCATGGTTCTAATCCTTTGGGATAACTCTGTTCACCTTCCACAAGTTGATTCACATAGATAATCATCTGACGGCTCAGCAAGTGGATGGTGTCCCGCAAAAAAATCGATTTCTTGCTCTCCATTTGAGCATTCAATCTGAATTCCACATCATGATCCCGTATTTAGTTTTTTTCCTACACAATCGCACATTTTAACGTTTTAAGGAAACGAAATTGCTCCAGACCAATAATGAGTCATTAAAACCTGTACAAATTTGTTTCTCGGGAAAATCTGTCCAAAAATGAGCCAGCTATTTCCTCCGAATTCGGACAGTTCCGACTAGAAAGCGCAGCTGATTGAAACTCACCAAGAAAAACTACACTGCAACCGTAATTTGAACCATCAAAGGGTTTGAATGATTAAAATGTCGCCACAGTCTCAGCCGCATCACTTCAAAGATGTTCGAAAAATTTGTTCAGGTATGGAATGCAAAAAGATACTCAATTTTTTCTGTCCGAGTTAAAGTTTTTCTGGGAACAGTCTGTGGTTTAAAAAAAAGACGCTGAACAAGCAGGGAGCTTCTGTGCTTTTCATCTTCGGATGCAAAGCATGCAACTGTCGACTTGTGGTTTTTCACTGGTTAGTTAATCAACCAATTCTACTGGCCTTAATTAAAAAGACAGTTGCAGAACATGAATATTTGTCTACTTTAGATTTTCAGATGGAAAATACCATGCTAGAGAACATAATCAAATGTAACCGACTGCTCCATTCATTGCCCAACTCGTGAAATGTCCTGGTTGGTTGTTTCAAAATGTAGCATTTTCATTGGCTCTCTGCAGGCCAATCAACTTCAGAGTGCCTGGGTCAATTTCGTGCAGAAAGTAAAATCGATAAATTCAACTGTACTGACACGCAGAGAAAAACGACTACGCGTTTTTTCGTTTATGCTGTTCAACGAACTTGTCAAGGTCGTCTTTGAATAACCACCGGCCAATTAAAAGCCAGGGACGTGCAAACCGTTTTAAATGTTTCCTTCATGAATCGATGAATCATATCTTGATTAAAATTAAAGTGTAATTGTTGAAATAGATGAGTGCATAGTATGGTTTATCTTGGGTGTGCGAAAAGAGGCGCGGTCACTAATGCTGAACTTTAGGTGCACTGTCACCTTGAGTAGAGAGCCTGTAAAAGTACACGCACTGCCGGTTCCGGTCATATCTTGTTTGGGCATGACGGAATCATTTAATTTAAACCATGCGACAAAAAGTGTTCTACCGTGTTATCAACCTAGCTCACTGTGAAATTAACTTTTTTTTAATCAAAATGAAAATTGGGTGATCTTTTCGACTCACAATCACTTCAAAATCTGGGCTGTCATGTGGTATTTGAATAAACTGGCCGTCGGTCTATGGGCCCATAGTTTGTTCTAGTAAATTCTCACCTGGTTAATCAACTAGTCAGGTGGCCGACTGAGGGAATAACTTTGCATCTCACTATAACCCTTCAAATTATCGCAGTTCAATTGTCTTTCGATCATAATTTGTCATTTCACGGTGAGGCGAGGCCAAGTCGATTTAGCCAACTACAACGTTGACGAAAATTGAGGGAGTTTTCGCAAAATTACCTCCACATCTGAGAGACATTGTCGGTCTCGGAGAAATTCACGATTGTGTCACTCTGCATCTAAGCCAAGTTAGCGCAAACCAAACGTTTTTTTGCGACAGGGACATTTCAACAGACAGGATCCAACCAAATCCACCTAGTCTGGATGGATTATCACACACCTCGATATGTGAATCATTTCAATAAAAAAACACGATTCGCCTCTTTTCAATGTTGAATTCTGACCGGATTGCCTCCAGATTCCAAAATATGAAAACCGGCGTCTCTTTTGTTGCACTCGAAGTAGGCCAACTAGACACATCTCTTCGCTAGCATATTAACAAAATACTTCATTGTGTTTAAGTAACTCGAGATGTGCGTAAGCGAGCGAAATTATGCATAACCGAAATCAGGTGCTTTCAAGTATTGCCAGTGGTAAACGAGGGTCACTGATGTGACGTCTTGCAAATTCCATGTACTTTTCCGGCCATGTAAACTCTTCTTAATCCCGTTTAAACTTAGCCACTTGCACCACGGAGGTGGTGGTCTAATGGCCTTCTCCCGAGGCGCTTATGTGGAAAGTGCAGTGGACGTGAGCGACCGTGCTGGCAATCTGCAAGATAAGTTCATTCTGACTGCAAAATAAATTGTCGTCAATTTAGGCATATTCGGTTATGATTACCTCCACGGATCTGGGCAGGTGTTTGTTGTCTTTCTGTATTCTGTACTGTGGTACCTGGAAGCGGTCGCGATTATCAGGATCACACAAGTTTTAGTACCGTGGAACCTGTTTCGATCTTCGACAACCTGACCTCTCCGGTAGTGCTGCAACATGCTGTCGACTTGAAGGAAACAACAGCAACACGTGAAAGTGACAACTGGTTCAGAAGTCCTTCATTTCACTTAAGTCATTGGCCCCATCAACCACTGCCCGTAACAAAATATCCTACACACTTTGGTGCTTAGCTCGAGTCCTCGTCAGCATTGGACATCAACTCGTATTGCTCCTGGTTGAGAACGTGCACAGAATCGAATTCTCATTGATTCAGCTAGTCGCTTTGCCACGATTGGTCAGACGCACATCAGAATACTCACAATCACAAGATGACAATGCCAAGTGAAAGTCGTTAGACGTAAGATTCTAATTTTCGCACGATGATTTCGGTGAGACCATCAACAAGAGAGTGGAAGGCAACTTGAGTGGACGAGACGCTGCAAGATGTGTCGATGATTGATCAAGTTTGGAATCTACTCACAGGCCTACATTCTTGTGTTTATGGTGTGGTGCCGCGTAATCGCTCCTTCCCCTCACAACACGACAATTCAAAGACGTCGTGATGATGCCATTGCTGATTGATCAGGTCATCAGAACAGATCTCAACCGCGCTGATTGACATCTAGACTGCGGCTGAACTCTGCTCACAGCCAGTGGTGACTCAGAGGCACAGACCAATCAGATACGAGCATTTTTTAAAATCGAAGACGAAGCACATAACTCCTCATGGTGAAACCCAGTTTTATCTGTTCAGCGACACACAAGAAACGACAGGCTTGATAGATTTGGCTTCTTTCTCAAATGATTGCACGTTCTGTCTGGAATTCAGTGGCCATTTTTTGTATCAAGGAACTGATCTACCTACTACTATCGTTGCCACTGCCAACGAGTCAAGTTGGGGACTGTGAGGAGTCAGTCCGAGGCCAGATTGGAGTCAATTTAAATAAATTACTCGCCACATTTGTTGCTGAAGTGACTTTGCACTGCGGCAGTTTGGTTGCAATGCAGCAACCCATCTCACACATTGCCCGAATAATGCAAGACTGCGAATCCAAGAACTTTGGCACACTTATGAGACAAACTGCAAGATGTCAATAAAACACTGATTTGCAAGTTTTTGAAATGGTCGAAAGATGCATCGGCAGGTGTCGAGTAGTCTTCCAGTCACCTGACATGTCGCTCATCCTCCTCTCAGCTTCGTGTTTTAATGCAATGCACAGACAATAACTTGTTAAAATTGGTTATCACAATGCAGTATTCACCCCTAATTTGTTGAGAGCTACTTAAACTGGACATTTTGAGGCACAATGGATGACGTAGGTACACTGGACTCCTTGCTACATTGCCCTGAATGCAAAACCAGACTTGCCTATTATTCTTCACGTTGTGGATTTTAGCACTCCTATTGTGTGAGTGTTTGCTGTTTTCCTAAAAAAGGATTTTTTTCTCATATTTTTGAAAAAACAAACTTTGAACGCATTTATTTAAAATTAAAAACGAATTCAAATCCAACGCGCGGGAAAATTCAGACCGTCTCTCTCGCTTCTCTCTGAACATTTTAAACAGGAAACTCTTTTTCTGCGGTAACGCCCAAAACAACGATAAATGAGCAGCCAATGGGGAGAGGCGTTTGATGGAAGCCGTGCAAGTTTGGAGGGTTTTACGGAAAATCTCGACCTTTTTGACCGGTGCTTGTTTCAGTTCTGTGAGAAGCCGACTTGGCACTAAACGACAAGTGAATTTCGGTGTCCTGCGCTTAAATTACGGGTTACTAGGCTGAGTAAAATCGCTTGGATTGCCTCGTTTTAGCTTGATCTGCAACTAAGTTTGGAGTGTTCAAACGTTCAGCCGATGGCCTGAACTTCATCAACAATAATCCCCAATTTTACAAGTAAACTTAACAAGGTTTCAAGAAGTGTCCATTACGAGGTCATTTGAAGGACACCAAGAAACGATGCAGTTAGAAAACGTGAAAATGACCTCAAATTCCAAGGTTTCAGTTACTCAACTCCCAAACATTGAAGGAGTTTGTGGAAAATTGTTCCGTTACCAGTTATCGTGGTGGATCTAGCCACGTTTTAACGGAAGATTATCGCTCCTGAAATCAGAAAACATCTGATCATGCCGGCGATCGACTGCCGACAAGGTGGTTTTCATGGGTCAGAAATTATTTGCACATTAAACCAATTTTTTTCAAATAAAAGGCTGTATTTGTCATCACTTGACTCCACTCTGGTCTTAGGGATTGAGGCTAAATATGCAACATGTACTCCCACACCCAATACCGGAGAGAATGACAAGATGTTTCTGTTTTCCTGGTAACCTACAACCATTTTTTACGATGCTGTTTTCTATTTGACTAGCGTAACATCATGTCTTGTACAATCAACGAAAGCCGAAATTTTTTCGTCAAGTACAAAGATCAACTTACCCATGCATACAAAATTGTCCATGCAATCGAAAATTTAATTTTCTCGGCTAACACCAGATTATAGCAGATTCTCAGCAAAAATTTGGCAAATTAAATCAGTTTTTTTAGAAAATAACAAATCACGGGGAACATTATCACACAGATGCGCTAATTGGATTATTTAATTTTGATAATTTTGACCAAATGGGGTCTTGTCTTGCAGTAAGTGGTCTCTTATGGTTGTTTTTGGGTAGGTGGCGCGGGTGCATATTAGGCGCAAGACGTTCATTCGAAACAAGCCAATCGGAAATCAAATCAGTAAATTTGACAGCAGTTCGTTTGGTGGCTAGCAAGGATTATTCGCGAACCCACTTGCAAACATCTCGAATTTGTTGTGTTTTCTGCTCAAACTCGTTGATAGTCAGCGTTTGGGCTTGGCAGATTTTTCACAATCAGCAAAAACGACCGCATACCCCCCTCCCCCACCCAACACGGGTGTGCTGACAGGTTTGCGCAATAGTAGTATAAATCGTGAGTGTTTTGATAATTTGATAAGGTCGTTTGTTCTACTGACAAGACCGACATCAGCGGAAGAGACTGGTTACATATTTTCGGGAAAAAATTGCACCTTTTTGATAGACGTGTGACTCCGAAATCTGTGGTACATTCACCTTAAATGAACAGAAAATTCCAGCCAGATAACCTCAACCAGAGTGGCCAGCGCGACCCCAATTTTATGCAGGTTGTGTCCGAAAGGTGAAGTGGCATTTGCAAGTGTGAATCAGGCCGGGCAACACTTAGTTCCACTCCAGTTAAGTGGGATTATTCTAGCATGCGCTAGGATTATCTGTGTTTAAGCACTGTTAATTACTTGAGTACTTTAAAATTTGTTGCAAGGGCATTATGAAGAAACAAGTCAAAAATGCATTTTCTGCTTGTTAGTGTCATGAAAACACTGATTTTTGTACAACGGAATAAACTTTACTCAACTCGGCTTATCTTTCGACATCTTTCCAGCGACTACATGATTCCGTGCTAAACTAGATGTTTTTTTCCCGCTTATCGTCGTAATTAATCAGAGTTTAATCATTCAGAGTGTTTGGAAGACTTTAAAGTAATTGGCAGTCTGATGGCGCATGATTAGGAGTGAATAGTGCCACGTACAAAATCACTTTCCAGCCATCGTTGGTAGCACACGAATCGATCGTAGGGTTCCTTGGAGTACCGTTGATTTTGGTTCCACAAAATGTGACAAAATGATCTTGGTAGAGCCGTAATACAGATTCGGCTTGTGGTGATTCCTTGCGCTTCTATCGATCAACGATCGCGCGTGATTGAAGCCTGTTTGCTGACCCCATGGTGTCAATGACTCAACACTATTTCATTGGCTACTGTTATCAGTCGCCAATCGTCCGCTTGCTCTTTCCCACCAAATTTTGTCCGCTCAAACATGGTTGGTCTATTTGCAAATAATTTTTTTAAAAGAACTGTTAAGTTTGTTTGGCAAAGTGAAGAATAAAAATTCCTGCTAATTCAGTCCAAAGTGGACTGGCGTTTTATCGCGAGAGCGCTTTTATGGGTTGTGGCAAAGGAGGCTACAACTTAATCCTAATAAAAGCATACTGGGGTCTAAATTATCGCCCCAAAGTGACGATAAATTACAAATGGCAATTCCGTTTCGCGTGCTGAGAACGCGGATGAGTACAAGTAAACGAAAGTAGACCGTTAAATTCAGGTTTTATGGCGAGAGGGAGAGAGCCATTTTCGAAACAGAACATGAAAAAGCGAAACATGTGATTCAAGCAAAACCACTGGCTGGGAAGCCTTGTTATGTTGACGCAAACCATTTCGTTCTAATATCGACCACCCACATCTTATTGGCTCGACACCCTTTAAAGGTTACAGCGGTCAAGGTCACCAAAGTCCCATCCAATTGGGTGACTTCAAGTGCTAACTTGGCTTTTGGCTCTGCGCTCGTACTCAGACAGGACAACCTCGCATTTCGCATCATTGTTCTTTCAGAAGTATGGGGTCCGATAATACAGAAGTCGATCGCAATGTTATTGATTGGTAGTCCCTTTCGGATAACCAGCGGGACTAAAACGTCGCCAAGTTCTTAAAGACTTATTTTGCGTCAAAAATTCGAGTAAAACGTTTTTCTGAAGGTGCCTTGAACGGGTCAATGGATCGCTTACCTAATGCGCGTAATCTGATTACACGAGTTGTGTATACGCACTGATTTAATCACTTGGACGTTCCAAGCGCTAGGGGGAGGGAGATCTGAAAGTCAAATTTACTAAACGCAGGGTGGTACTGGGGAAGGCGTTAACCATTAATACGAAATTGACTCGACGCAAGTTGTGGAATGCCGGAAAAGTACAAAACTGAATTTGGTGAAAAAGTGTTTCAATAAGTACCTCTGAACAAAATCTCTGCTTTTCAAGATTGTTATGTTACAAGAGGATTCGAGTTCTGAAGTAGTCCGTCTTTAACGCTACCTTACGATCCTGCTACTTGCTGACGTTTACAGAAGTCTAGATAACCGGGAGGATGGTGTTGGCGATCAGGTTGCTGAAGTGGGAGGAGTTCCCGCTAAGCTCGTCGCTTTACTTCTTTTACCTTTTCACGCACATGAAACGACACGCAATAAACGTCTGAGAGCCCTGTCTAGACGTTATCGGCGTCGAGTCACACCTCGGGGCTTTTAAAATGGCTAAATGAAGACATGAGGAGATTGACGCAACACCAATCAATCGGTATCAAGAACCGCTAGTTCTTTGTGTGTCAAATGTCAACGATCAACAGTCACTGCGCGAAGCAAGAGGAACCTCATGTAGACGCGAGAAGTGGGCTTGGAGGAGGAGTTTCATTTTGGAAGGCAGGCGAAATCCCGCGCTCCTTCCCAGGTCTTTATTTGGGTTGGCGCGTGGTGTGCCCGAATGCCGACAGGGGTTCAAGTGGTGGTGGTGGTGGTGGAAGGGACTGTTCCAGTTTTCGGGACACCAGCATCTCCTGTCCCAAGCTCTGCCATGACGAGACGCACAGGAGGCTAACAATAACACTTACCAGTCGCAAAAGTTCGTGCCCGATTTTAATGGACAGCCGAAACATGAACTGTGAAGCCTTGATAAACTAATTGAAGTTACATTTAAGTTGAGGAATGAGCCGATTTATTTTCGTCACGTTTGGTTAAGAAAGTTTAGTTGGGTTGTGCACTTGCTCTCGAGATAGTAACGAAATGGTTTGGTCGAATTCAAAATGGTGACTTCAACCGAAGCGATGAACCTCATTCTGGGCGACCTTACGACGGCATCGATGGCAACTGGAATCGTGATTCAGTAAACGGTAATAATCCACGGTTGTCACTTGAGGTGTGATTGAGAGACTAAAATTTGACAGTCTGACTGCGTTTTGTCATCCAAAACAAACTGAACCATGCTTCTAACGCAAGTTTTCGATTTTTCATCAAAAAATGAACCTTTCGAGAACTTGACCTCAACTGGAGACACAAAATAGGCAAGGAGACGAGAGAGCAACATCATTGGCGAAGGCTGAACTGTGATGTTTTGTGTGTGTCTGGTGGGGGGAGTGCGGAGGAGTAACACTCCGTGAACATCTTCGATGTAGACAAACAACAACTTATCAACTCAAGCAGCACACCGTTCAGCTGCAAGCCAAACTCATAAAATTGGTGAAATTTTGAACTCGACAACATCTATGTCATAGTGGTGTGTCAGAAAGAAGCGAGAGAGACGGTCTGAATTTTCCCGCGCGTTGGATTTGAATTCGTTTTTAATTTTAAATAAATGCGTTCAAAGT
>UXSR01000400.1:0-36738 GCA_900604375.1 Mesocestoides corti
GGGAGAAAGTGCATTTGAGTGCGCAAGGGCCTTTTTTTTCCAGAGCAAACCATTCGCTAACGATGAAATATTTAGAAAATCTCCGTTAGGGCACATTTCATGGTCTGATGCGTGCAAAGGCAACAAAAAATTGGCTCGTCAGGGACGTTCCTACGGTTTTAGGGTAAATTTTCTGCCACATCTGCAATTAACCTAAATACGATAATTTTTATTTGAACAACCACAGATATGGTTTAAAAAATAATGAAACTTTGCTGTTTTCCACGCAGTTAAACTACAAGTAAAGGAATTTCCGAGAAAAGCGCTTAGCAATGGTCAAAACAAAAACAAAGACCATATCACTGACGCATTAACTAGCCACTTAGAAGCTCTGATGTTTGCTGCTTGCGCGCTAACATCAATTAGTAATGTTGTGGACGCACCAAGTGGCACGGACACAATTGGGGTCAGATTAAATTACAGAAGTATTACTGTTAAATAAGGACTTGAATATCCCATGGTACTTCGAAGGCATTTTCAAATTTAAAAAAAAACTAACTTATGGGACTCAAAAGGACAGAAAACTTATAGCATCTTGCAAATGGCAACTCTCAAAAAACGCAAAACGCAGCGAACACTTTACTCACTGACTTCGGGAAAGTACGGAATTGTAACGCTAGAGTACGCGCCCTTTGATTTAGAAAGCTTAATAACGGACAAAAAACAGAATGATGGCGATGCAGCAAATATTGAAATTAATGAAAATGGACTTAACAACGCATTGTCGGAAGGAAGTAGCAAAGACTGCCACGCTCAAGACCTTAGCGAAGAATGTCAATCAATTAATGCAGTTGTATATGAAACTAACAGCCACAGACAGGAGATTCGTGGTACCTGGCTAACGGACGTCTGTATAGCAAAAATAGTCAACACACGTCCATTATTATTAGCATAAAAAACATGGACCAAGCGAGCACTCAACGTGTCCCCTTTGATCAACATGTCTACGAAATTGAATAGGAAGGGCAATTAATGAAAAGACGAGAGCATCAAAAATGGTACACTTGGGTAATTTTTGTATGGGAAAATTAGCCCGGCATAGTTCGAAATCCAATTTTGAAAAGTACAACCAGAACGAAAACAAGAAACTCACTTTTCCCACATCAGAGGAATGCAAAAGAAGGGAGACAGAAGCAGGAGTGTAGGTTGGGAGCTAAAATGGAAAAGTTAAAGTTGCTATCATTTCAAACCCCTGAAACGTCACTACGAAAATCTTAAATTAGATTTTAAAATTTACCAGTAATACTGTGAGAAGTTAAAACTACACAGCGAACTATCAGAAATAAGCGGGCTCCTTCAGAATAAAAAAGAAGGAGTTCTCGATTGGTGGTCATGTGATGCGTGGAAGAGTTATTCGCAGTATTAAGCTTTCACGTGCGGGGTCAATTTTGATGACGTGAACCAGGCCTCACCATGGAATCGAACTGAGTCTGAACGAAAGCAGAACAAGCCGCCTGGTAAAAACACATTCACACACAACGGAAAACAACAATGATGATACAGCGAATTAGCCACATCAAGGCAGTGCTGGGGCAGTACACGTGCAGAAACCAAATTGGACAAGACCCATGAGGCGCGTGCATGGAGGTGTGCAACACCACTACCTTGTTCGCATCTCATGCCGGCGTGGTTATTATCTCAACCGCAAAAAAGGTCAACTTGCTGGCAATTTTACCACAAACAGTGAAGAAACCTCGTGTGAGCGCATTCAAGCTCATTACAAATTACACAACTGACTGGCACATTTGAGATAATGGGGAGGTGGAGATATTCAAAACTTAAGTGATTTCCAAAGCAATCGTTTAGAGGAGAACGAAGCTGAACTTGTGATCACTCGTGTAAACGTAACATATACTCCGAGAACAGTGATATCCTCCGAAATTAGAAAAATATTCTTTTCAAGATATCAGTAATATCGTAGAGCATAAAGGTAACGCAGCTCTTGGGATCGAAATTGTGCGGGGTTTGTCCCAAGAGTAAAATAAGCAATTTTTGGAATGGTCTTACAAATCCAGGTAAAAAACCAAAATTAGCATACTGAAATCAACTTACAGTCTTTCTTTGGGTAATCAACACAAACAGCGGTTAGGTGGCGTCAATATTTATTACATATCTCGCCAGTAAGTAGGCCATTTGCAGTGAAGCGACTCTCACGAATACGCCAATACCGGAGAAGCACAAACGCCGAATCAACCACCCAAATTAAAACACTCGAAAACTTTCTCCGTTAAATAGGAAAAAATAAGTTAAATTACACGCTGCAGGGCATCGAGGTCCTCAAAAGTCGGCATTAAAGAAATCCTGGGGGTCTATTAGTATTCTTGGGCATTTATACTTGCGTGTGCGTGTACCAGAACCTAGGAAAGTAAGAGGACCTCAAAGACATGATGAGGCCACTCATAAAATCAGCATTAAAAGTTTCGAATTTTGATATTCCTACACTTCCCTACCTTATTATATTTTTGGTAACCTAAATCGCATTAAAAAATCCCCTTGATGAGCAGCGTATGTTCGAGTAGCTCAGTTTTAATTTCTGGAGGCCAGATGATACACACACACGAATGTACGCATATCTACAATACTGGGGTCGTTCAACCAATCGGACAACGAGATTTCGGAGTGTGGAGTTGTAATTGAATGGACCACATTCAAGAGCGCTTGGGAAATCAAGTAAAGAGGTGGCGCAATTTCGGACACAACGCAAGCAACGTATTCCTTCGTTGCCTACAGAAAAAGAGCAGAAAAGTCTCGACTAGACCTGAACAGACACTGTACTTTGGCAATTCACAAAAAGAACCGTTGTAGAGAATAACGAATCAATATGCAAATAGGAGGCATAGTAAGATGAAGTACATTCATATGTCAACGATAGAGACAAATTCATCTCCAGTACTGCTAATCTAGAGCACATTAGGCGAGAAAAAAAACAAATGAGGCAGGATAGGGCGACCGTAGCATGACATAGAGTCTCGATTAAAAATTCGACCCGAGAGCTGCGTGACTTAAAAGGTAAATGGTCTTGCCGCAGCAGTAGATTCGGTGCAATCAGGTCATCACAGTTTAATTTAAGTAACCAAGCAACGGCATTAAACGAAAAAAGCGCAAGTAAATAAGGCACTGCTTAAGGAGTATTTGAACTAACCAAGCATGTCTAATACGAATGCGATTTTGAGCGCAGTGGAAACTAAAAAAACAAATTAGTTCATTTTGAGACTTAGAAGTCAGCCGGTTGATTTGGAAAAACGAAGAGCGGTAATATGCGCTGCGACAAAAATCCCCCTAACGATTAACTATTTCTAAACTCCGAATCAAATTTACTTACATTATTGTGTTCGAAGTAATATCTGCAAATTTGTAGGGAGTCGGTATACTAGGCTAGGAGGATTTAGAGAGCCGATTAGAGCTAACCCTCTGGTTAAGAACATAGCTCGAAATATGGTCAATGCGCATTAATAATAAACATTCCAAGATAGACCACAGCTGCACATGGTAGACGACCTCACAACCTCCTGAACATGAGTGCATACGGTCCATTGTTCGGTATTTATTTTGACACGTGAGCCCTCGAGAATTCAAACCACACGGGATCTAGGTGGGTGATGAGAGGGACACGACAATCCGCCGTGTTAAGCATTGTTTCGCACCAGGTGGCCACAAGGATGGACACAATCGAACCAAATACGGACAACTGAAGTTTTTAGGTACATTCCGTCCAAAATTAATAGTCAGGGGGCTGTCTAGGTCGGCGTGTAATCACAACAACCAAATAGGAAAGTTCGCTAAATTGGTCGCAGACGTTAAGACGTTACCGGTGGGATTTTGGCGATGCCAAGACAGAATTTAAGGCCGGATGAAATAAAACGACCTGTCTGGACTAGCGACTGCACAGCTGTTTGACAGGGGGGTATAATGGGTTGGACATGAAGGCGCTGCAGACACATGACCCACACGGCCATGAGTCATCACACACGCGCGTGGCTATAAAGAGAGGGGAGGCTGAGAGCGGAAAACGTCAGACGTGTCCGACAGGCTGCGCCTGTGCGTCCCACGCCCGAGAAGGAAGTCAAAGGCTGGCTGAGGGAGGCCACAGTGTTGGGTGAAACGAGGACAGACTGCTAAGGCGATTTCCCGATTCGAGTTAAGAAAACATTCAGGAGGATGATATGAACCATTTAGTCAAGAGGTGAGTATGGATGCCAAAAGAAAAATAGTTACATCTGAATGTGCATCCCAGCACAGCAATTCATAACTTCCTTGAGAGAAAAAAACAAGGAAACGCAACAGGCGGAACGGAAATGGCTGGAGTCACCCTCTTTTTTGGCAATATACTAGTTAGCCAACGAAAATATGTACAGCAACTTGCGTGCTTCGTATTAACTCGATAAGATTCAATTATAAAACAAAAAGACACAAGTGTGATGGTGTTGGAATGTTTAGACTTTTGTCCATGGTGCAACAAGTTCTGGAAAGTGCTGGGGTTATCCTACCAAAACTAAAACCACTGATGACACTAGCCGAGCTCCTTGTCAAACCACCAGATAAGTCCTAGCACGTGTGGCGAAGACACTTTTTCAATAAAGAACTGTGAACTGATATTTGCCCGAAGTAAAGCTAAAAAGGACGCGGTGTAAAGAACGGCAACTCATGAACTGAATTACGCATATTTAGAAAACGCGATTACTCACTGTATAAATGATTGCAACTACTAATAACGTTGAGCTACAGCACAATGAGCTAACTATCTGCGGCCTGCCAGTTGTTTCCCGAAACTAATCTGCCCGACCGCAACGCAGTCATGCATAAATTTGTCCGATTAGAATTCAAAAAAAAACAAGCTTCGTAGTTTATTGGTATGCTGCATTACTTCCGAATGGTATAAGAATTTTGGAAGTTTACTCGTGATGCCCAAATTCATCAAGTGCAGAAGACCAGCGGTCGTGTTAACTTAAACTGAGTCTTTTATTTAGACCTACGGGTGCAAGACTCGTGACACACGGCAGAAGAGACAGTTAAGCTGAAATTGCATCGGGAATTTGGTTGCAATTTCAACGGATTAATGTAAATGCAGCGTTTCCTCGAGTCCGGGCGTCTCCATTTGAGGCGAGAGACGACGGTCGATCCAAGTGGCATTCAGCCGTTTCAAGTTGGAAAGGGGACACTAAATAATACATTGAGCCCGAATAGGGCGCTTAAAAGCCCAGAATGCCGTCACTTGAAACACATCAATTAAAGGAAAATGATTGGTTTTGACAGAAACTGAAGCTGCGATGTCAAATGCCTCCACATTATGTACTCATGGCAAGTCCAAACTGCGGATTCAAAAGACCAGCAAAATAAGTGCTTTTTTTTAATAAAATGCGACAATTAGGTAGCCGGTGGTTTTTACGCATTAAGAACAACCAAAATCCTTGATATATTAGTAAATCGGATATCAGCCCAGCTTCGTTGACAAGCTACAAAAGTACAGCAAATTAGGGAAAAACCGAGGGTTGACAGAAAAATGCCAGTTGCGCACTTACCAAATACGGTTATGTTAGTACGTTCGATATTGCTTAACATAGAAAAAGAATGCATATTTTGGGATAGTAGTTTAGTACTATGGGAACAAGCAATGTGCCGTGGCTGAAAACGTCATGTTGAATTGGGCAGAAAACAGTTCCTGTACAAGAAGAGAAAAAAGTTTCTTTTATTTGCAGCAAAAGTACGGCGAAATGTTTTGAGTTCGACCTCTTTTTAGGTAATAGATGGGTAGAAACTTGTCCTACAAACTTATTTAACATTTAAAACAAACAGTCCGCACCAAAAATTTTCCCTTGGTGAAAGATAGGCAGGTAAACATCAGAAATACCATCGACGATATACATTTAAGGGGGCACTAGAAACATCACCATTAAAATGTTCGTCCAAATTTAATTGCGGTCGGTTTGTAAACGACGAAACGGCAAAAAAGCAAAGTATGTGGTTCGTCGTAAACTCATGGACGAAGTATAGGTAAAATTTCACAAATGGAAAAAACCATGTTCATTTGGTACATCGCGAGTGTACCAAAAACATAACCATACCACAGACGCATGATGGAATAAGTTGATTAAGATTTGAACTTCAAGAACTGGACTGAATGCCTGGAAGATTGATATTGTGAACCTACAGTAACCTCGGATGTTCCCTCGGTTAGACGCAATAACGTTTTGGTTATGTACACTCCAAACGCACCATCTGCTACATTGTCACTTGTGATTTATTCCTCTTCAAACTAAAGCTGATCGAAGAGCTTAAAATAGATGGTCGAAAACAATCTTAAAGCAAACACTGTTTTACTGCCGTAGATAACTTAGATAAGGATGCATTACGTTGCATTTAAAGTCACTTAAGTTTCGTTGTGGAATTAGCAGCTAAATTTTTTTTAAAAATTAAAACGTACTTAGTTGATGTTATAAATGATTGCAAAAAATGGGGAATATACGGGAAGTTTGGTTTCTCATATGGCGACTTAATTGCTTTACGATAGATGAGAAGAGATTTTGAAAAAGGGACGACATCCGAGTAAGATAACGTAAACATCCCGAAATAAGTCAAAATATCTAGTTTTTGTGCGATGTGTTGCGCATGGTAGCAATCACGGCTGAATAAGTGAAATGTACACAGAAGAAGAATGAAGCGGATAAATGGCATCACGAACACTTGTGTGCATGATTAAGGTTGCAGAAGCTTACTTTGAAAGAGAAAGGATAGGTATCCGGGCCTAATTTTCGTATCAAACGCTCTTGGAGGCGAGTTATTTTTTGGTTTCCAGAACTTAAATGCGGATTGTTTTCATCAACAGGTCCAACAGCGGGATAAACTTGCTTGACGTTTAGAAACAAATCCCTGTGCCAATTGATGCCGTGAAATTCATCCCCATCCCGACCGTGTCGGAAGGCGCAGAGTAGATGAACATACACTTTCCGACCCTTTACGTATTCCGGATCAACCAATACAACACCCTCTAAAAGCAAAGTTGGTCAAAAGAGAAACTAAATAAATTAGCAATTAGCAAAAACTGGATCATGAGGGAAAAGGTATTCCTAAATAGAATAAAAATGAAAAGAGATATTTCAATAATTAACATTACATCAGCTTTAGGCATGTAGAATGCATAAAATGCAAGGAACATGTCACGTAAGGAAACTGGGAAGATTACATACCGACAGGATCGACGTGGGTTAGATGATCGATGAAGTCACGCTTTCCAAGATAGACAGTTATCTAATAGTGGTCTTCGAGGTAAGTAAAAGTACCAAACCTTTCCGTTTGGAGTAGCCTTTTTGAAAATCCTTAAAAACTAGCATAAAAACCTCAAGTTATACCTTGTTCCATGACGTTTCGAATCGCTCATCATAACTGAAGGTGTGAGAAAACGGTATAACTCTACTTTAAGACAAAATCTGTACAGAGGTGCTTGCAAAACAGGCTACGTAATATGTGCCGAAACAAAGAAAATAAGCTGAGGCCCCCAAACGATACATCAACTCCGGCACCAGAAGCGAAGGTATGGTAGTGCACAGCCGAGCAACTCATCCAAGGTCATAGGGTTGCGGTCGAATTAAATGCCGTCACAGAAAACTAAGTTTTAGGTTCAGTTTAGGTGTGAATAAATTATAAAATAGTCTAAGATAGTTTTTTGCATTCTAATATCAAAAAAAAATCTAGTACAGAATCACATGACTAGGATTGAAACGAAAATCGATCTTCAGGTGAAAATTCGTTGAACACGAATTAGGTTTCAACATTCTCGAAAAACAAGATGCCACAAAAACCTTATAAACGTGACTTATCAAATTACCTGGAGCGATTTCAAGGCCTACTTAAGACCGTGCTGTTGTAATAATCATAAAGGAGCAAAATGATCGACTGATAGCAAAGAATTTATTAGTCTGGGAAATAAACGTGCTTTAAAAATGTTCATGTGCACCCAGCTTCAGTGCGTTAAGTTTCCGATTGCTAGTATTAGGAAAAAATGGCATTAACAGGAGAACATGGGTTTATTGCCAATCTTATCAATCTTGTAAATGTGTGAGACATTTCGATTCGCCAAATGGAATTTCGCGTTGTACAAATGACGAAATTAACAAATAAAATCAAATTCGATCCAGCAAGCGGGTCTGACAGAAGTGCTTGGCGTATGATTAAATAAAATTCAGATAATCCTAACTACAATGATTGCAAAATTCGTAATAGACAAATGCGTTGTTGTTGATTGGTGAGAAATTTCTATTGTACAGCAAATGTACCAGAAATCAATTTTTAACCATTCACTGACTGTTATGAGTTGTCAATTTTAAACAATTAAGGTGATATATTTCATGTTTATCCTGAATCTGGTTCTATGTGTAACGATGAAAAATGTTCAGTGATATTGCAATAATAGCCGTTCTTGCTTTCATAAGTAGCAATAAAACAGCACGCTATTTCCGAGTTTAAAGATCAAGAGCTTTATATTAGGAATTCAAAGATAGCGTTCTAAAACTTCTAAGAATGCTTTTTTTTCTTGATTACATTTGGTTCAATTATTATTTAAGGCATGACAGCCATGAACCAATGAAATGATTCCATGAAGTGAGGTGCTTGAGCTGTCGCAATTGCGCTGATAGTGTGTATCGACATCGTTGAAGACAAATGTATGTAATTATTTATTTGTGAACATTTACTCATTTTTGGTATTTCAGGGCTTATAATTCGCCTTTTGGAGATGAAAAGTAAGTCTTTGGGTTGTAATGTTAAGGATATCTCTTTTTCTAGTGCAGTGCACAGTGTTATGTTCATACCCAAATCTTTATTTTTATCTTTTCATGATTCTAAAGGCAATGCTTATGTAACCAATATCCTTTTTAGGTGGATGTCTATAGCGTTTAATACTTTTGTTAAATACTGGAGCAAATAAGTTTTTGGTTTTCGTCGAAGGGCATTAAATTCGGGCTGAACTTTTGATATTGCTTACTATTTTGTGCGATTTTTTCATTTACGAAAGCGAACTTTAGTTTACGTAGGCTTTGATAAATTGTAGCTGCCTATGACATGGACTATAGTCCAGGTTGCGGATTTTCGTTCTGAGTGAGCAGCAACTACACTATTTTGTTTCGTGTTGTTCACATTCGAGTCCCTTTTAATTCTGTTTTCTACTGAGTTGATATATTAAAGCTCCAAGTAACGCTGGCGCGTTTACGGACCTAAATTAAAACTTTTTGGCATTGCGAATGCCCCCATACGGTTACTGTTTTGATCTTCCTATTTCAGTGCCCAGAGCTATGCATATAGCGGACAAAATAGAATACAACAACAGCAGGCAGAAGTAAATGAAGTTGTTGGGATTATGAAGGACAATGTTGCGCGAGTGTTGGAACGAGACCAAAGGCTCTCTGACCTTGATCATCGGGCAGGTGCGTGCAGTTGATTTTCCATAAGTCGAAATTCCATCACATTTCGAAATGAACCGTAGTCATGAATTTAGGAAACTTAATTGTGAGCTTAAGCTTCGAGCCTTCAGTGTTTCTTTAAGTAGTTAATTATTGCTGTGAGTCATATAGAACGCTAAGTATACATAAATCTCCCACGTTTAAATCGATGGTAAATTCAGGCATTTAGTGACTATCTAAACTATTTGCACTATTCCAGTAAAAATCAAAATTTACTCACCCCAGCTGTGAAGCTTCTTTCAAGTCATTTCCACTACTTCCTGTGAATTTTGCACAAATTTGTAATTTACTCGTGTAACCGTAACGTACTTCAAGTTAATTCTTCCAAACTAAAGATATGCTGGTAATGAGCAAAGATAATTTTTTTGAGAGATATTGAATATAAAATATTTCGGTAGTAGAATGTTTTCGCTTGCAGCCCACTAATCTCAGCCCTTGTAGTTCATTACCGCTTCTTCCGTTCTCTATTTACGAACGGGTGCATACTTATACCTTTCTTATTTTCGGATTATCTTGTTCCATGCCGCATTCTGTAACCTGTATCTACTCCAGTTCATTTATCGCCATGCATGCAAAATGTGTTTTGCTTCTACAACAATTTCCAGTCGGTACTGTTGCCCTTCCACCCTCTCACTTTTAGATGAACTTCAGGTGCATTCCCGTGAGTTTGAGTCTATTTCCCGGAGCATTCAGAGAAAGTATTTCTGGAGAAACATGAAGGTAGGTAACCATTCATGTCATTTTTTCAAAACAACTAATTTTAATGCTACGTAAGCCCGATCAAGCGTTTGTTTTTTACATTTTAACCCAAATTTCTCGTCGAGTGATTTTTCGCTGATTTCAGACCACTGTAGCCTCGCTTCACTTTACCTATTTTACTTAAATAATGTGCAGTTTTTAGCGTCAGACCTTTAGTTAACTCAGTGATGTGTTGGATGAAATTATTTCACTTAGATTAAATTCTTTCAATTAAAAGATGCGCTAGGTAGCTAAACGCGCATCAAATTTCTCGCTCCAAACACAGTAGTTTGGTCTCACAAGATAACTACTATGGGAATCGTGAGTTTGTTGTCAAATTTTATGTTCCTCAGTTTAATATCCTTAAGAACTGATTATCGAAGGTCTCAGTGAGGTAAGTTCCTTTAGGAAAAAAGAATTTTTATTGTGCTCTCCTAAATATGCTTTTGTATAAACCCATCAACACGTTTTAGCAATTTCTTTTGGGACTCCCATTAGTTATTGTTAACGGCTTTTCTCCTGTATATTAAGGCACTCAAGCATTCAAAACACGTTTCCGTCATGTTTGGTTTGACCTCTTTGATGTTTGAGCGGCCGTCTCACAGTCAATGTTCTAAGATTTTTTATAATCCCAGCAACTGCTTGTTGTGTAAAGATGTGTCCATATGCGCTGCCTTTTCGTCAATAAGTCGATTAGGTGTGGGCGAAAATAATTTCATGTAGTCTATTGTAATTGCCTGATATTAGCTCTAAGGGCATGGGAGATTTTGCCCAAGGGTTAGGGCAATGTTGTCCCCTAAAATAAATGTCATCTAACGTTTTTACTAACTGGAGACTGGTTGCTTGATATGTAAGGCGTATTCTTTTTCACAACGATGACCCAGTAGTCATGCTCAAAATAAGCGTGACAGCATGACAACACTACAATAACTATCCTCACTGTTGTTAAATTTACTCAGTTGCCTTCACGTTGTTAGGTTAGTAAATGCAGGTGAGGAATGCCACATATCTTGACAATGCCTGATGTTTTTTTGCATTTTTGTTAGTGGCTTCTTTTTTGAAGTGTTTTGAACTTGGTACGAGTGGATGGCTTATGGGAAACAAATGAAAGAACCCGGTTATGGCACTATTTTCATGTAATTGAGTTTTTTTTATTTTTTTTAGATGTGGGCAATCATAGTAGGAGTTGTAATTGTCCTCATCATCGTTATAATCAGTAAGTCATTATTTGTTTTTCTGCTCTAATATTTTAAATCTATTCTGAAATTCTCCTAACGGGTTGATCCTTGAGGAAATGGGTCGTCGTTAAATGTTTCAGTGATATTTATATGAGCACATCAGACTTGACCTTAATTATGGTGTTCCGATTCGCAAACACCTGTGGTTATGTTCCACTAAGATGTTATTTTTTCTAACCGAGAGGTCTGTAAACTACTGATGTATGTGCTTTGTTTACTTGACGTAGCAACCATTGCACGTGCAGGGTTAGATAAGGCCTTCATTCGTTGGGTAAATGGTGTCAGTAAGGATGCGGATGTATTTTCTTCAAATTTGCTAATAGGATCCCCAACTCCTTCTAACTTGTGATTTGATGTAAGGTTTAAATCCTGCAAACTTTTATCAGCTGTCTGACAGTGGTTAAACTAAATGAAGGCTACCTGTGAGGCTTGCTTTCATTAGTCACACTCCACTTTCCCGGTTAATTGCCGCGCACTCATCGAAAAACCTGGAGCCCTTAATCTCGGATAGTAAATCCTCCGTAACGGTGATGCCGAGTTTCCTTCCAGTTGTTGCCAGTTGAATGATTTCTGTTGGAGTAACTTTGTATCGACCTCCCCGATCGCCCTCCAAAGTCATTCATGCACTGTTTGCCCTCTTGACGACAGTCCTTAAGCGTACCTTCAGTTGCAGTTAGAAGTGACTGCTGTTTCCACCTACCGTGGCCAACGTTTTTTTTTAGAATAATGCTCTAGACTAAAGTTGGGGCTTAAAACAGTTTAATTCCATGCAATAGTCGCCTATGCCCCACCACCCAACCAGCTGTTTGTCTCACCCAAGTTGCAGCACGTCCTAGAACTATGGGAGATGGATCCATGATTTCCCCTGTGATGGTTTACTCCTACTACTGCCTAACTGGAGTTATCTGCTTTTTAGTCTGGGCCACTGCTGGCCGGTCGTAGCTGCCTCGAGTCAAGTCACCCAGCATCATCCGCGCTCTTTCTCCCTCGCATTATCTATCTGCTGATGCTGTGTGTGTTTCCGTGCGTGTGTAAATCAAAAGACAGCACTTTCATAAAGGCCCATCACCCTCGTCCGACCTTTCGTTCTTCCGTTCTTCACTTATTGACAAATTGCTTCCGTATGCCGTCATCCTGACTTATAAATTGCCTTTTCACGTATTGATCGCACAGTAACCCCGGCTCGCGTTTTTTAATCCACGGTGTGGATCGCCAGGTGTTCTGATTAATTGATTTGTCGAACATGGAAATGCCCATTTTTGACTCTCTAGTGGAAGTTTCCATCAGGACTTCTTAATTTGGACAACTTACTGTAATTGCGTGGGCATTAGTGGGTCCCTCAAGCTTGCCGGTGGTTTTTGCACTGTCTCCAGGCGAGGCGCCAAAGTAACCTTTTTTCGTAAAATATCCCTGTGTTTAAGCAATACGGTCAGTTTTGAGGTGTTGGATTTTTGCGATCCCTTAGTCATCAAGTTTAAGAAGATGTAGAACTGGAATGGGAGGCTAATCAATGTCATTCTTGCTGTCAACTTGTACCTATTGATATATCGAGCTAGGAATAAGCGGCAATGTGTATCGGTATTACAATGAAGGGGTTGTATTAAGAACTAAATGCTCTGTATCTCAATTTACTAGAGAGGTTTTGGTTCAATTTTTTCCCAATCACCCCGTCGATTTACTAAAGAGCATCAGGAAGCAGCCGAGTTCGTGTGTTCACACGTTGATTTCCTATCCATGCTCTTCGCTGCATGTAGACGCAATCGTGTGTAATGAACTTACTGTTGGTGGTCTTGTGCACAATTTGTGGATACATCGGCCTAACTCTACACTCTGTCCTGGACTTTCGGTATAATGTGTCGAAAAAACATGTTTCATCCAATAGTTGCAAAATACAGATTGCCTGAAGACCACGAAATGGTTAAAGTGCGTTCTGTAATTCGACCGGCAAAACTTTTGAAGACGTCCTTCCGTAATTTGTCGAATGGTTGTACCACCAGCCATAAATGGCAACAGCACCGCCTATTCAACAAATCTCGAATGCACTCTAGTTAACTTTGATGCATCCACATGCAGGTAGATTTTCACATCAGTTACCTTTCCCAACATCTCAAATTTACTTCGTTTTACAAAATGAGTGAAGCATTTTTGACCAGAAACCATTTTCATGAACTGTACATTTGACAGAAAAACTGCGTCGGCAGCAAAGTTTGTTCGAAGTAATTTACTAGTAGCATTGATTATGCTGTGCTGCAAAAGTTTTCAGAACGGTGAAAGCTGCTGATGTATCGTCTACTATGCGAGTTGATACAGGTAAGGTACGTGAGGATTTATGTGGTACCAGTCGAGTATGGGAATAATTTGTGGGTAAAGGCTTTGTAACTCACAATGGATGGCCGGGACACATGATCGATGCTTTGAAGAATTTGCTAGCCTGCCCAGGTTCTCACCCCATCATGATAATGACTCGTGCTGATTCACGTCCATTAACCTGGTCGGCGCATTTATCGCCACGCCGACGTCCTTTTGAGGCCTGCCTATCGATCATGCGAAAGCGTCTGCTTGTACACCTCTGTGTCTGGACCTCACCCACGCCACCTGTTTCATTTGTTGCGGCCAGAAACAACGCGACACACTAAAAGGGTAAATGGGACAAGAGAGAATAGATGCAGATAACGCGTAGTTCGACAGGTTTTTTAATGCGGTAGTGGCGTGGATTCACAAGGTAACAAGTCACCAATGTATATAGGATCGATTAATATTAATCTCTGGATGAACATAACTACACAATGTGCACTCACGTAAATCGATGTTAATCGTGTTCGCTCAGGGGTGCTAACTGTGGTCGCTGGCTGCTCTCTACGCATTCATCTGACCATCCAGCCATTTATACTTTTACGGGTTCACTCAGATTGTATTGTTCAACAACCCCCATTTGCCAGAAATGACCTTTTCATCACATAGCATCCAACACAACTAGGTTGAGCCACCTAGTAAACGATCTTCATAGTCTTCGCGGGGCCTTCAACAAATCGTTCCCCGACTTAACATTCAATGTTCGCACTGTGCGTTTTTAATCTTGGTCAGGAATAGGGACACCCTATACATAAATCACGACTAAACCAGGTTGCGATAAAAGCCTAAGCAATGGGCTCAGCCTCTATTCCAGTAAGTCTTTGGTTTAACGTCATACCCATTCTCGAAATCTGTTTTTTGCTGATTTTATTATAATAACTACGCTAAACCTAAATATTCTTCGATGAAGACCTTGGTCTGAACTCGGATAAAAATCGCTTGACTTGATGTGAAATACACAAGGAATTCATTCGGCACACAAACATTTGCGAGTAAGACTGCGATGCCTTTTTTTCAATTCGTTTAGGGGCTCTATGCGGTTGGTGTTTAACTGTTATAATGCTAACCGTAAGAAAAGGACAAACGTTTAGTCAGTTAGCCATTCTAGAGACCGAATCTTTTGTAATCAAGTGTTCGTAAATGTGAATTCTGTGGGAAGTCAGTTAAACGTGTGAATTAAGGTGACTTGGAACAAACTAGTGGATTTTTCCAATGGAAGAGAAAGGTTTAATTGCAATAAAATGGACACCTTAATTGGTCTCTGATATAATGCCCTCCTCATACTGAAGCTAGATCACGATGTATAGAAATTAAAGTATTGTCTCAAACAGGAAGTTGGGTGAAACTCAAGGTTTTGTTTAAAATGAACCGTTATCCGAAGTGAGAAATGATAGCTTTTTCAATTAAAAATCAAGAATGAAGTATGATGCCTTAAGTATAAGTTAAATCGTGTGAAATGAGGCCATGTTTGGATTTGAATGCGCGTTTGTAACACAATACGAGCATAAGTGTGGCCCAATAACCTTGCTTCGTTAGAAAAAATCTGTCGCAATTATTATATTGGAGGTTTTTTCAGTTTAATTCGGTACATTTGAAATTTCCGGAATAGTTATAAGAGTAAAGATACAATAAAATTAACCTAATCAATGTTTATTTGTGTATTCAACTTCTTAATAGATTGGGGTTGTAACTGGTCTAGATTTGTCGTTTGTTCTACAACAAGTCAAATAAAGCTAACGTGCGTCAATCTGAATGAGGTAATAAACAAAAATCACGTCATCAATCCTCATTTACATTCATTCAAAACGCTTCTGAATCATCCTGAAAAACCTAATGTGAGGTATAGTATGAAAGGTACAGAGAACAAGTTGATTACTAAAATAGCGCTTTCGATAATATTGTTACGTGCATAATAATCTGAATATGCTAGTAGATATTGGACATAACCTGTGGACACGACATAGAAATATGGAACTAGAAGCTGGTCAAATGACTGATTAGAATGCAGGTAATGTTCCGAACCTATTAACATTTACTTAGTTCTCTTAAGTTATTCATTTTCGCAGACTCGGGATCTTGAGTAGGAAGTTAAGAAGTTGTTATGATTAGCGATTTGATAACTATTTTAGTAGAATAAAGCTGAGATTTAAACTTAGACTCGGAGTGGCCTCATTTGACAAGCCTTTCATTCACGACTAAGTGTTTTGTTTGTGCGGGTTTTTGAAAACATAGCTTTCCAGAAATCACATCGCTGCCGTGTTTTGTGAAGCAGTATATCCTCTTTGTTTAATTTGTCTTAAATCTGGCTGCTCTGCATCTTAATTTTATTAAAGGTTGCGGATACTGAGAAGAACTAACTGAATTTCCGCTAAAGCTTTTGAGAAAACTCTTGCACCAGATATTTTGCCTTAAGCTGCTGTGTGAGTGGGAGTTACATTTAAATTATTTTTTTGCTTAATAGTGCTATAAATACACTGACATATTGCATGTTAATGGAGTTCCATCAGACAATGCTATAATTATGTGTCACTTCACTTTGCCTTGGGTAAACTTGATTTCTGTAAAAACATTCATACTGTTCGTTTTGGAGAAAAAAGTAGACATCTCTAAGGTGAGCAGAAATAAGTGTAGCATATGTTCATTACTGACAGTTTTGGCAGAGAGTAAGCCATCGCTTAATAAGAGAATGAAGTTAGGCGTAAGATAAACTTGGCCAAACATCTTTTGTAACACCTAAGTTGACTTTTGTGAACAAAAAGTTCATAATATTTGATGAAATTGGCATTGTGATGACTGATAACTTACATCCAAGAATTAGATCCGTCTGCCTCAAGAGTCCAGTGAACATTCATCAAACGCGCATAAATGAAGCTTATTCATGAGTTTACCGAGTGCCATTGATTGTCGACAACAGCTGAAGTTCGAGATGCATTCACACACAGGGGTATAAAAGACTTGGGTGGTTAAATGCGTACAAATAGTTATATTCGTTATCATCTATCTTGTCTTATCTCTCGGGATGTCGACTTGCGGGGTTGAAAGTTAGTGCGAACGGAGCCGATACAGGAGACTACCGTTTTTGATTAACGTGATAGTACGTCATTCCGACTAAAAAATTGTAATTTATAAATTCAAAATTTTTTTGTATTACTTTTTAGAAGCTAGGCACTTTTTTATAAGGCAAGCTGTTTTGTATCTAGTTCTATTCTCTTGACATTATTTAACTATGCCGTCTTAATTTACCTTTAATCTGGCGCTATTTGGAAATAGTAGCCTTTGACTATGGATTCACTTTGTGGTCCTATTCAAAAGGAAATTACAATCATAGATGAAAAAATTAGGTTTATTAATCACGCGAGGAACCTACCGGTTCTAAAAAAGATTGAATTTTGTCGCCAGCTTCGCGTGAAAAACGATTTAGTATTGAAAAGTCTCAAGGAAAAGTTGGAAAGGTTCCCTGGTAAATGCAGCCATTTTCTACTAATTTTGCTCTCAAGTTTTGCCTCACAAGCTGAAATTTATAAAGTTTTGTGTTCTAGTCGTTTGAAATTCTGTTAGTGAACAATTTTTGCATAACATTGCGATATTTTTAGCCTGCAAGTGAATTGATAATAATACTTGTAGCAAAAACGTTAATTTTAGTTGTTGCTAAATTAGATACCTTTAGTTAAAAATGCTTAAGATGCACGCTATGAAGTACACTTCTCGTCGCTTTCATTGACGCTTAATCTCTGGTGAATACATCGATCACATTCATAACCTAGAGTAACCTTAACGTTATAGTTTCGCAATTCCGATTAATTATTTTTGAAAGACTAGCGACCATATGGTTGGTGGCTTCAATCGTAGCTCTTTGCGTTCAAAAGTGCCCTTCATTGACGTTTTAAAATATACTCTTCCACACTCGCGTGCCTATCATGTGATGATTAGTGCCCGCATTTTTGTAAATTAACTAGACTGGGGAATGCGCCGGCTCAATTCTACGTTACCTGTGTTTCGTTTTTTTGTTTAGATGTCATTAGAATAGTATTCACCAAACCATGTATGTGTCTCTTTTCGACTTAGAGATGCTTCACAAGCAAAAAATTCATGACGGTGTTCTTCAAAGTAGGTTAAAGCCTAAGGACATTTTGGTATTTATTTGTAACAAAAATTTTCTTATTAACCTTTTGTTTGCGAATCGCAATTTTTCTATAGCAATCTGGTATTTGATGGAAAATATTTTGCAGTAAATTTGGCGAACTAACTTTGCATGTCAGTGTTTTTATTGATTAATTTGTGCGAGGCATCAGTGTGATTGAATCGTTATTTTTTGTGCAAAAAAATGTTTTTTTATTCTGAGCACGTGTAATTTTTTTAAGAACCATTTACGCCTGAACTGCTTTGCTCTTCAATACTTTACCTATTATCCACACTCTGTTGGTCAGCCTGTTTAATTTTAGGCAATCAACAAAACCCACCCAACAAAATCAAGAATTTAAACTTTCGTATTTTGTATAACAGGAAAGATATCAAGCCTCAGTAAGCTTTCATAATTTGAATTACCAGTAAATCTTTCTAGTCCTAGGTGCGAAAGGTTTCGTGAAGAGTATATAAAAGAGAAAGAAAGGGAAGAACTAAAGGAAGCAATAGAACTGAGCAAATGTGGGAGGTTTAAAGCAAGGCCGCCACCTTCTCATGTATACCTTAACCTCTATTCTAAAATGGTCAGTGAAGAATGGAGTAGGAAGACCACGAAGAAGGAAAGAACAGTTAGTGTCTCCAAGAGGTGTTGATGGAATGTACTTTTTGTGCTGGTTTTACGAATAAAACAGTGTACTTACATTTGTTCAGTGCAATTTGTATCATATCATTGCAAACTGAAAATAATTTTGTTATCCAATTTCATCCCATCGTACTTTTGTTGTAAAAATTATGTTTTTGCTTCCTTTTGGATAGATGCTAAGGCTACATTTAAACAGCCTAATGGAGCCATTTTTGTAGTCCGTGCGAATAAAAAGAAAACATGTAGGTTGAGACAAGCCGAAATGGTTTAACGGAATAATCTGTGCGTAAAGGTAATCATGCTAGAAAAGGCTTAACGTCTATTGGTGTATTTAAACCCAGTATTGGGTAAGAGCATATTTAAGCAATATTCGCTGCTGAATTCAAATGTAGTCGTTAAACATGGTAAATGTGGACTATATTCATGTGACTTGGTTGGTTCTGGAAATAAAGCACGCGTTTCGTAACAGCTGCTTGCAGAACGCAGTCTCGTGATAGCGGTTATCACACCTGGTTGAAGCTGATGTAGCATAAATTAGGTAGGCAATTTAACCAAACGGCTTTTTGTGGTACAAGAAGTGCAAGTAAATCGGACGGGCTGCCTTTATTAGGACTATTTACTTTTGCTTTGTGGGTTTTTCAAAGTTAAAGATAAATACCCGATAAACACATTTCTCCTAAATTAAGGAAAGCATTACTACGGTACGCTCTGTATTGCCTCTTGATACTGCAATACACTAGTTGCAGTTCTCATGGAATTGTATTGGTGCTGACTTCCTTTCACAATATTTACCAGAACCACTTCACATCAATAAAATCTTTTTCAGAAGGGGTCACATTTTAACATACTAAAGTATCATTGATGTCCACAAGTGAAATTGTAGCTTTGGCGTTCTGAGGTGGCATTGACCTTAAAATTTCATCTTTAACAGTTTTTATTGATTTTTCAGGGTGCACATGAATTTTTCCAATTTGTGAGGACTGTGTGGCTGTCAATAAAACGTTGCATGAAAGTAACCTACCTGGCGATTCACCTAATTCTAAGCCGATACTACACTGTTATGCCGACGACTTCTCTGAAGGCAATTATTCAGTTATTAAAGGCATTTACTTTATCAAGAGTCCATCTTTGTCCTTTATTTAAATGTACATATTTTTAAAGCTGTCTCGACCCCCAAAATAGATTGAACCCTCTAGTCTGAGGAAGGCACTTATCCGGGGCTGCAGTCGTAGTCTCCAAAACGACGGTGCCGGAATGCAGTCTTATGTTGCGTTTAACGACTTACCATAACATTGAATCATTGAAAGGAGCAGCCTATCCAAGCTCCTACTCCCGTTTTATCGGCTCTCATAGTCCCTAATGCAAAATTACGACAATATCTTTTCCCACCAGTAAAATAGGAAACAGTCGTTTAAGAGTTTGAACCTTATTTGATTAATGCTGTTCTAGATGGTTGAAGGTGGTTTTGCTAGACTTGTCAAAGGGTTCAGGTCCCTCGATTAGTAGTAGGTCCACAGTTTTTTAAACAATAAAGGCGATTTCTCATTTAAGCTTAATCAAATAGGCGTTATATCTAATAGCAAAAAATGAAAAACCTCTCATATGGAATTCCGACTTCAGTCGCCCATGAGTGTCATAAAGTCGTTATGATTAGTTTGCAATGCACAAAACTGGCTTCACCAATCTTTTTGGTCTTGAGAGTGGTTGTCTAAGACAGGGGACAGATGAAAGATCAGCACCTACCAGGGCAGGCACGATCACTTGTTTACTTGTAACATATAGCCTATGCTCTGTAGGGTTGTGTAAACGATACGGGGCAATACTGACTTAAAATCGAATGGGTTTAAGGGTCTGTGCAAACATTGGAATTCGGAGAAAGACAAACACAGTGTTCGTTAGACAACAAATAAACTCACGCAACAAACTCACATTCACCAAGTCTACTCAAACCAGATGTGTCAAATGGAGTTTTGTAACTTCTCTTCTTCCCAAACTATCAGACTTCTTGTCTGTTACTTCTCGTCAATACGAACTAGAAGATGCAAAATGGTTTTTGTTGAGTTCTCCGAGGTTGCGTTAAGACATGACACCATTGGATCAGATAAAAACAGTTAATATTTAATGAGGTTTCTCGTACGCTTTCAGCATTAACTTGACGCCACTTTCAGCTCTCATAGAACCGCATGAGGACATTGGCAATCGCAGGTACAGTTATTTATTTGTCACACTATATGGTATTTGCGTCTGTGATGCCTGAGTATAATATTTAATCGACAGAGGAGAAAACCAACGAACAAAATCCAGCCAAGTATTCTAGAGCAAAAACAGTTTGCTTATCGTTACATTAAAAACCTTTAAGGAAAACGTCCCAGGTACAAGTGGTAGTTTCCGAAACCGTTTACTTATCCCTCCTAGTATTTAAGAATGCCATTTAAATTTTAGCTCGGTCAAGCACGAATACACGAGTAAATTAGGAAACACTTCTGCAATAGATAGAGAAGACTTTGTACATAAACATGACATTAGGTTTTGTTTTGACATTAATTACGAATGTCAGATCACTTTGTTCTAAGGAAATTGACGTGAATGGCAGGCTGAACAGGCATCTGTGGTTACACCTGGGAGGTATAGCCATTTTAACCTTTTATTACTTTAGAGCTGACAAGGCCCGGATATCAGCAAAAAAAGAAAACACCCTATTATTACTACGATAAAATTTAATAAATTAATCCTGCTTTGAAGTCTGCAAATTATTCTTTGAATCCAGCAATACAATAATAGAAGGCCAGGTCTTGAAATTTTTGCGAATTCGCACACATTTATTCCGAACCCAGCATTTCTTAAACACGACGCCCACAGCGACGGCCTACTTTTCTTTTTGAAATTTCTTTTCTTAGGAGAGTTTACTGCAGGCTAAATCAATCGCTTGAAATCCTACAATGTTGCCTTACATTTGAATCATGCACCTAAAATTGCGGAAGACTGGTCACTAGCCAAATCACATTAGACCTTGTTAAATAAAATTGTCAGTCCGCATCATAGCAAAGTTCCATGGATTTTTCGCGACATAATGGCTAAATGCTAGAACGACCTGTGTTAAAAATTTAGAAACAAACGTATGGCACTGAGTCTAGGTAAAATGCTAAGGAAAAATGTCACTAGGCTAGGCCAAAAGACGTACTGTTTTAGACTGCTGTTATTGGTATGGATATTTTAATAAGTGAGAAGTAGGGTTTATTAAAGAGAATTATTTCTATGATCTGCCAACGTCATGGGAAATTTCCTGAATTGCAGGAAATATAATTGTTTGAAATTTCCCTTTCTCTAACCCAGTTTAAAAAAAATAAACCTCAAAGTGTAAATTACGATTAACTATTAAAATGAAGTTTTGAATTAATTAAGAAGCAGACTGATACAAGTGCTAGCAAAATTAGGGCGCTTGAAGGTTTTGAAAATGAAATCAAGATAATAAATACAGTGACAGTTTAGGTGTCTCTTAAGTTATACAAATTAAGATAAAGAGCTTTGATAATGTGCTAAAAATTAACTTTATTTAATTACAAATAATTTATTGCGGGAATATTTTTCTCCTAATTTTTCTGAGTGATTTTTGATTCGTACATGTAAATAATTACCTACACCATTCCTTCTGTTTCCTAAGTAACGCTCGAATAGATGTGCTGTACAAATATTTACTAGGCCGAAAATTTCATTCTGAAAATCCCGATGTGAGTTAAGCGTCCTGAAAATGTAAACTATATAAGTTATGAAATTTGCAGCACACCACTGAAGTGGGAAACATCACAGAGTGGGAATCCTACGTCTGCAGTGGATTGTCAGCCTGCCTAGAAAAGTATTAATTACACAGACTCTTCGTTATTTTTCATTGATTATTATTATCGGTTTCTTGCTGTTCACGCGCGCTCATCTACACAAAAAGACACTTGGCTGGCTTAACGCCTTGTCCACTGTCGCCTCTCTTCGCCCTCCTCTTGGGTTGCACCTTGCTTTTAACTAGAAAGTTGTAAGGTAGTGCTAAGACGCTGCACGTCTTTTGCTTTTACAATTTTTTTTACTAATTGTGACAATTTACTGTTTTTGATATTTAGTAATATTTTTACTTCATGTCTGTAGAAGCCGAGGTAAGACTGTTCTCATGGACAAAAAGGTTATAGGCTTTAATAAATTTTAGACTTGTACGATTACCTTTATCCCCTATATTTGAATGCTGCTTTTTCAGCGAGATGGCGTGTGGAGACATCAAAACGATTTGAGGAAATACCATGCATCATTTACTATGTGCTCCTGAAGGGCGTAGTAGTTTGGGTGGTCTGCAAGTGTGGTGAAACGCAGCTATTTGGAATTTGCAACAGCCGCTCTGACTATGCAAATAATGTAAGCAAATTTTTACACGACAACAGGGACCATCATATGCACTTTAGCTTCATGAAAAATCTAACGGCCTTCATCTGATCAATGAAATAAAGGGTTTTGTTTTGACTATCAGTTTAGTTTCCTGATCACCCTACAATAATTTGTGGGCATCATACTTTTCAGCCCCTTTCAAAACAGCGATTTTCTTGGGATTTTGAAGTAAACAGTGTGTATTTTAGTTAGGACTGCTGTTTACCTAAATGTTGAACTGTTTTCAGTGGAGGTTCACTGGGTGGGTGGCCATTTCATGAACTTGCCGAAATTTCGGCTTACGTTGAGTGGGTCACGCCAGTCATGAAAGTACCCCGAATGCCTGGGTGTGTGCGAAGGTGTTTAAGCAGGATGGAAACAGCCACTGCTTCGACGTGAACATTCCTCCTCTGTGTAATTACCTGCTTGGCCACTCCGGCACCCTTCTTCGGAGCTCATTGCATAGGGTAACTTTGTGGCATTTGCAGCAGTAGCGTTCGATATCCGACCCACCATGCACAGTGATTTGAAGGACTTAGTATTATTGTTTAAATGAATGCTAAGAGAAGAATATTAACATCAATGCAATTATTAGTAGTAAATTAAGGAAAGTACAAGGTGGGCAATGTTATTTACGCCACATTGACTGTAAATTAGATATATGAATTACTTATTAACGTATGTTTACTAATTTAATTGCTCAATCCTATATTCTTAGTAAGTAGGCTTGCGTCAAATAGAGACAAATTTGTCCTACATATGCAACAAAATTCAATAAAAGTGGGCTCAATGTTACAGTTGCCGGTTTGTTGTGATAGGGAGCCTCTGCGAATGCCAACAGTGATGCAAACGCACCCGTTTATTCACCCACAAAACGGCATTGTACAGAGTTATGTAAGCAGTGTTCGGCTTAAAGATAACATGGAGAGCAAACTGTGTCACAAGGTGCCAGGTTAGTAAATGCACCCATTTCCCTACAAGATAAGGAAGCCTAACAAAGGAGTGGAATCTGTAAGAGTTGGTAACGCTTGCTTTGCTGACAATCAGCCAACTTGTCCAAGATGCCTCATGGTTGAGCACTTGCGCCCTATTTTGGGGGAAAAAGAGTTCATGTAAACAATTTTTCAGTGAACCAACTTTAAACCGGAAAAGCCATTCTAGATCAATTTTTGTACAAAAACGAAATGTAAACCTAGCAGGTTATTTGGGTGTCTTCAAAGTAATGAACCTTCCCTTCGCCACTGATACGGAGAAACAAATCAAATTTTGAATGGATGATCTACAGAAAAGTCAAAATTATTATAACCATATGAATAAGTACAATAACAGTGCTTTGTAACTGCTCTAGCCGCACGTATGTGTACCTAGATGTGAAAATTTTACCGAGTCAGAACTGGGAGAATCTCATTCCCGAAATAAACATTTTCTCCATAAATTAAACATTATTTATTAATAACGTATGAACTCCGTTCCGCTTCTAATATTCTCCCAAACATATGGGGAAGTTAAAAGTATATCTAACTAAAAGGAAACCATGTGGTCTCGGTCAATGCTTCCTTTTGGCATTTATTAACAACTGTTTTACGACACACATTTAGTTAAATGTTCAGGAATTTGTTCTCTATTCTTAGGCTTTCATTCCGTTTACCTACGTCACTTGTAAAATCGAGGGCATGTAACAACCATACCGATTATGGCTTGTAAGCTGACGTTCTTTTCCTTGCATGACGTACCACTAGGCAATCAGGGGTATTAGCAAAAGGGGGTCACGTGCGTAATGAAAGTCCTTTACAAGTTTCCGATCGTGGTTTATCACGTGGTATGTCAAAAGGGAAATTTCCTGGCCAGTTTTTCAAATGACCTTTTTAATGCAAATAGGTAGGAAGTAAAGTTGCCGCTTTAACGTGATCCCTGGTCGTAATAAGTGCCACTGAAGGCGTAGCTGTCCCCACTAAACAACCCGGAAACCGAATTTGGCAGTCTCTCTGTGGCTGCGGTAATAGCTAAAACCTATGTCAAGTTATCTTCCAGGTGGCTGTGATTATTGCGCCCTTGGACAGTTGCAACACAGAGCAATTTCTCTTTCTAAAGTTTTGCGAGCACTTTGTTTTCTAGGTCAAGTGAGCTTGACGAATATTAAAAACCATGTGCCCAAGTAGTGCCACAATAATTCGTTCAAAAACATGATGCTATTGTCTGTCCCACGCATTTCAATCTTGGTGAGGCCAGAAAAGCCATTCAAATCATACAAGTTTGCAACCACATTGCATGATTCAAACAAGGAGTCAGACTCATCATTCAATACCCACTTGGCTAAGTGAGAACCATTAAGAGGTCCTGCCTACATTCCCCCTTATGCAGAGTTGTACCTGGCACGGCAGTAAATTATTTTCTCTCTGTGAACGAGACTTAACTGCTCATTACCTCTTCGTATATTCCTTCCGCTAAAATGGGCGTTGGCTGATTTTTTGCATCATCCCTCTTATTGATATTCAACCCATTTCATTAAAGATATTTGAAAACCTGTGAATTCACTCAAAATAAGTGTCCTTTGATGGCTTTTCGATTTTCACTAAACTGGCTTATTTACTTCCTGATAAGATTACGAGATGCCCATGAAATTATGTTGAAATATTAAACTGCAGTCCCATTATGCTTAATTTATTTCACAATCTTGTGAATTTCTTTCACAATAATTGTCCACATGAAATAAATAAGGACAATCAAAAGCTTCATTAGATAAATTTATTAGAATTTGATGCGATAAATGCATTGTGGTTTGCAGCGGTCCATGAATAGGTTCATATTTTATAATCATTGGCAAACTATTCCCTGAGAATAAGGAGGGCGTGGGTTGAGTGAGGTTGATGTTTCAATTGTGGGCAGTGCGGATCTAGGCTTCACAAGGGTGGCACCATTCAGCAACGAAATACTTCATCTTTTCTTCTCCCTTCCAAACAACGTCGTAGAGTTCTGGTGCGAATGACCTTGGCTCCTTCCCTCGCCGGCCTGAGTCCAGCCGCATTTCACAAATTGTTTCTGCCGTCCTGCTCCGACGAAATTCCAGACATCTAGAGGCCTCACGATTTGCAATGGTAATCCAATTTGCCTTCGGCAGCCACCTGACTAATTGACCAAACTCCTCCTTGCTTAGAAAAGGCTGATAGATGCAATCAATATAGAGGTATTTCAGGGTCCACGAACGCGGGCAAAGTAGACGTGCATTTGGTCCACTCTGAATTCGCAATGAGTCAACAACTAAGCAAAGTACTTCCAAACTGCAGGATAAGAGGATTTCCTGGATAGCTAGAGCATGCGTCTCCATAGAAACCGGCCATCGATAGATATAAAGACGTTTCAGCTCAGGACAAACATGTGCAACCTCCCTTAGGTCATCTGGGTCTAGGTGGCTGTCCGATGCAAGGACAAGTTCTTCAAGACTGCAGAAAAGCCCACAGATATTTTTTAATGGCAGTGTATGCGGAATAGTATCGAGGCAATGACAGGAGTGCCACCTGGATCGGTTGCAGAAGGGGAAGGTTGGTGGAGATGTGATTGAAACAGATTTTATTGAAGGGTACATTCCACGCTGGAAAACCAAGAATGCTTCAAAGTCTGCATCAACGCTTCTAGAATCGATTAACTCGACAGGAAGCTCAAGTGCCTTCAGTGAAGGCTTTGAACGTTTAAGGACCGGAAATAAGTGTTCGCGACAAAGAGCCTTAAATCGCCTTAGGAAATCGATATATTCGATGTGGCTTTCGGGTATTACCAAATGCTGCACGGTCACGACTAAGGTCGAAACTGGGTGACCGAATTGACTCATAAGGGAAACCGCTGAAGAAGTGGAGTAATTTATGTTATCGGGAAAGAAAATAAGCTCAAGCTTGAGCAACCCCCTTCCGACAGGGATGCTGCGGCCAACTTGAATTACTTGATTACTCGCGGCCGATGACATCCCTTCTGTTGGCTGCCCAAATCCAGAAAAGGCAATCTCTAGAGGATTCAAAAATCTCCTGCTAAATGTTGTTAATGTCTTAAGGCTGGACATAGTCCCGATGTTAACAGACCTTAATTTGGGGAAGAATGACGCCTCGTTAATAAATAGCATTTCGTTCACGGCATTGAGCAGATCGCTCTTAGCATCAGTTTGAAGGCTTTCAAGGTTTCTAAAAGGCCCTGTCTGTCTTAGATACTGCGACCAAGGAGTTTTGCCGACCATCCTCTCACAGACTGTTAAATGAACGACGTTCTGCATAAGTTTTAAGAGAACACGAATATATTCTCCTCTTTCGTCTACTAGGGAACACGTTAAGTGGCACTTCATCACCTCCAGCCGTGGGGGGACGAAGATGCTTGGGGCTTGTCTGGTTAACAAATTATCACTGGAATCCGGTTCTGTCGGGCGAACTGAAAGGTATCGAAGTTGAGGGAAAGCGGGTGTTGTGAATATTTCTAGTAGGCGGTCTATAGGTTGCATCTGGACACTAAGGTCCAGTCGTTGAAGACGCGAGAATGCAAAAGGGTTGGAAAGGATGCATTTTTGGATGCTACCGACTGCTCCACCTTGAGCTACTGGACCTGGGCTTGTGAGGCGGAGTGTGCGGATATGTTGAATGAGATGTCGTCGAAGAAGGAATAAAAGAGTTGGTGAGCCATTTTCAGAAAGGAGGATTTCGTGAGGGAAACAGTAGTTCCAACTGGGAAAAGCACTCACGAAATTCAACCACTCGTTGAGAGTGAGGTAATGTAGTATGCGTTGGATGATTTGAGGTCGACAGAGGATAAGTTCCTACAATTGAACAGGAAATATTAGTAAAAGGTCCTTTTGGCTTGGATGTTGTTCCAAAGCAAACGTGACGTGAAGACAAACTCTATTGGCATTCTCAAGTTTTGTTTAGACAGAACAGTAGAACGCCAATTCTGGGTTGTGAAATAATAATGGATTGGGTCATGAATATGGATATTTCTTCAGACAACCTCAAGGACGATTAACTAGACTTACAACTAATGGAATGTCTACACATTTGCGTTTTTAGACGGTATTTATTTTCTGTAAAATCTATGCCCCAATCTGGGGCGAAAGAGACCTGGTCTGAGACCCATGCAAGTTGATAATTTGCCATTTTTGAAGCGTTTAGGCTTCCTTTCAATTCCCTCGATACAAATTTAACTGTCCAGATGGTAATGTCGTTGACTGATTCATTGAGCCTAGTTTGACCACCGAACTAGGCTAATTTTAGTCAACAATCCATTTGCTTTAGAAAAATTACCCGCACATTTCAGCACATCGGCTAGTTTGGGGAGCAGAAGCTTAAACACATAAGGGCCTTCGAGGCTTCTGCATGAAACAGCAAAGTTGATTTTTGCCACTTGTTTTAATTAGCACCATTAGCAGTCTGTAAAATTAATGTCTTTTGCAACTTACTGATTTGCTGGAAAGTGTTCTGCGTATGGCCTGTGACCTCTTCTAATACATACTGATTTCGTTCATTTAAAAAAAAAAGAAGACAAAATACCACAAACTGGGTGTCTGCAGGGTCGTGGGAAATAATCACCAATCTCAGCACCTGAATTGGATGTGAATAGCAGTTCCCAGGATGGTAGCTACATTTTAGTACTGTATGGACAAATATTTATTTAGTGAACTTGCCTGTGCAAGTGGATTACAGGTTGGTTCAAGCGCTAAAGGCGTTAGAATGGATGTGCACAAATCAGACTTACACCAACTTCCTTGCTTTGACAAATAAATTAATGCATAGAATAATCTTTAGGGATAAGTTGTAGCAAAATTAGTAATTTCTTTAACAGCCATTGGAAGTTTCTTACTATTTTTCAAAGATAGCCGTGTTCTAGGACATTAGGCCCATCACACTTGGAGAAGTAAGAGGAGCGCATTTAGGAGTATATGGAAGACACCATTTTGGTTTTACACATTCGGCATTTTTTTGCTAGGGAAGATAACCGTTCTTGCTTAAAAGTAGTATATTTTAAAATGTTGCCACAATTCGGTCCTTATTCCAAAGGACGCCTGTGCCAAAAAACTAGATATACTTTGGTTTACTGTGTTTCATCAGGACTTAAAAAAGCCCCTTGCTGCAAACCCAGTTTGTGTGTTAACACAACCTATTGGTAACCACTATCATACATTACAAATTTAGTAACTTGTTTTAGACCAGGCCATCGCTTGCCACTGATAACTCCCTTAAGTTCATGTATAGAATAGCCGTTGAATATTTAAAATCGAGCATGATCGCCAATTCATCTTATTAGTGGTCTCCTTAACCAACTTTACATTGGTTTGTGGTGGTACGCAGTGCAGCTAGAGTTAGGATTAAGGTATGAAATGGAAGACACAGAACCTGACCTTTCATTAAGGACTAATTGCGTCGAATCTAAATTATCACGTCCGCGAAATGTGCAACACCATTAATCACAGTCTGCGTAATCATTAAGTCCGCCATATATCTATCTTAAGTGTGTTTAAGAAAGTTGTTCTTCCCGGACCATACTTGGCGTCTTAAGCTGACGAAATTTAGTGAACAGATGCTTTAAATTTTTATGCAGACAGGAAGTTGCGTTTACCCAATAAAAATAACGACTCATTACGTCACGTTCTTAGGTACAGCTACCTTAAATGTCCAACGTGCAAATTAAAATTATCGGGTCAGTTGAAAATGCTTTCTTTTAGAAATTACTATGGGATAATTTATTATTGTATTAGTTTTATTAAAAATGGAAGGAATCCAGAAAAATCATGCAATCCAGTTGCGATATCCCCTAACTGAACTCTAGTTCAAGAATCCCTCCAATATGCTCCGGTCATTTTCAGCAGAGAAATGTGCATACAAGGAATAAAAAATAGACGTGAAAGGTTCTTTATAGCTTTACTGCAGTTTCTTTTACTTTACTACCATTACTTGCTGCTATTTTCTATTATCCATTGTTAATACTGGTCGCTTAATGGTTGAGAATGCTTACTGTCCCACAGCCTTTGACACAGGCACTTGATTTCAGTGCGCCAACCCACGTCAGTGCAGTAGAATTGCATTTTTAAATTTGCACTAAGATGTCCGAGCCAAAGAAGAATCTAACATTTTGCGCTTGCCTGCCCACTTTGATATTTGGTTGTTTAGCTAGCCATAACTAAAGGAGTGTGGCTGATATGTCTGGGACGTCATTGAAGGGAACGCCAGTAAGTAATATAGCGACAGCGAAGGAATGGCCACCAAAAACAATAGACACTTGATCAGTGCAAACAGTTGCTTTACGGGTTATTGGAAATGCAGCGTTAGGTACACAAAATCCTGATCGCTTTTGCACTCCAACTAAGGTCATGCCTTTCTGTCAAATAGTAGACGGTCTCCACCCAACACTTAGCTGTGGTGTTAACAAAATTTAAGATCTAAGCCTTTCTTCTTTCCGAAAACCCGCACCTCCAAATCTTTGGTTGCTTGAATATTGGTGCTTTGTTTGAAATTAATTTCTTGTTTTTGTTTCTGATTAAGCTACGATTCTAAAGGAAACGCTTCGAGTCTGATAATTATAAGCAGTGTTTGTAAGCTCATAAGGCTGTTAAAATCTTACCAGACTTTTCAGACGCTTCGTATTTTCCATTAAACTGGCTTTGCAATGGGGTCAGCCACCGGGGATCTGGTGAAATAAATATACACAACGGCGCGCGCACACACGCCTAGTCCAAAGCGAACCAGGGATTGAACGGCCTTGAAAATGGCTCTGACGATTGGTCAGCGGTTATAATTTTGTGCCTGTGCTTGCGGGATAGCGCAAAAACTACCTGCGTCTCAGAACCGGCAGTTCAGCAGACAGATTTTGCTAGCGCCGGAGGATGACGATGAGTGGAAATTAAGCAATTCAGGTACAGGAATAATGAGAAAATAATAGACATTTTTATATTGTTTCTCTGCCAAGCGTTCAATATAGAAATGCTCGGTACTGAAAAAAAGCGCTAACGTGGTTTAATGTGGTGTCGCGGTTAAATCAAAGAAATTCACATTTACAGTTTCAATAATCGATTGTAAAGTCAAGTGTATAATTTAGGCTGGTTTTAAACTCATGAAGCATGTTTTACATTCGCGGTAAGTGGAATGTGGAAGCTGTTTTGATTGTGGGACATAAAACTTCATCAGACACGAGGACAAAGCAGCGTCTTCGGGTATACCAAGGTGTTGAACTCTATTTCAAACTTGTCGATTACTTACATACAATCCTAAAAACGATGTGTACAAGCATAGAGCCGAGTCAAGATTCCTCATCGGGCATGAACGAAAAAAATATGCTAAAGCTAAACATTCTAATGGATGCAATTAATGCACAGCGAGGGACAAATATTTTAGAAGTCTTATTAAGAAACATGCAAGGGGGCCCACACTAAACACATTTTATTGACCCCGTTGTATTCACTTCACCGGCTTTAGGAAATACAGCAACCACATTTGCCTCTTCTTATTTTTTCACAAACCCTGTGTCATGGAATCTAACATCTGCTTATTTTATGTGGCTGCAGTTGTTACTGCGCTGTTTTTAAGGCCTGCTACCATTATTACCACGAAAATGCACTTTTTTTTACATCGAAAATGTGATTTGGTTCATAGCCTTGCAGTAAAAACAGGCCAACGTTTAGTCAGCATTTTGCTTGAATAATTTTTATAATGTCCAAAATGATTAGTCCTACCTATCACTATGATCGGCATACTCACAATATTCAGTTGCAGGATATTTAACATTTAAATACTGAGATGATTCAGGTCTTAAATTCTTGTGGAGCAAGCCCTCAGTTCATCGCGTCTGATGTTACCAAATACTTTGTTCATGTTTTGCATGTCTTCTCAGGTTGACCTTGTCGATTTCACTCTATTGGTTTCTATCTCTTTCTAGGCATCTTATAAGTGAACCTGTAGGACTCAAACGTTTTTCTTCTACAAAATTGTGAAATTAGTAAGAATAATAAACAAGTCACCTAGTTTCCAGAAATTTATTGGGAATGCTGCTGGTTAGATTCCAACCCAGTCCCATGCAATCCACTTTTGTTCCAGGTCCTTTTGCTCGTGATACCTCAGGCCTTTTTGCCAGACAAGCCGTGAAAAGGCTTTGCGCAACAACTTTAACACTGGATAAACTGCAACAAAAAATTCCCACCAATGGTTTGTTTGAACTTACAAAGTTTTTTATGGATTCAGACAATCTCTTAAAAATGTATTTTACTTAGACTACAACAAGGAGCCTGTGTATGTGTAAAAATCGCCTTCATATGCTTCCTTCGTGGTAGTAAGTGAGCAAATCTGTTTGGTTCGGAAAATGCAAATTTCCGGTCTTGCCTCTGGTGTGCTGTATCAACGCTCTTATTTGAGGAACAACCTGATTAAACAATTTTAATTGGAAAATTTTCAAATCTTACAAACTGCGTCAAATTGTGTGGCTTTGAATCAATGTTACATAAAATCTCCCTTATTTTTCGGCAATTTATGACTTAGAGTAAGCCATTTTAGTTACGTAAGTTTTGCCAAAGTTTAACATGTTGCTCAAAGATTTCGTCACCACATTGATTCTCCTTACCTTGGACTGATCTGTCGAAGTAAAGTCGTTCTGGAAACATCTCGGACGTACTTGAATGCTTAATTCACCTTTCTACCTATCCTTCAGTAATATTAAAAATTAACTGAAAGCATCAATGCCACCTGCATCACCGTGGCACAGCTTCAAATAGAACCCTCAAAAGCAGACTCCAAAAATACGCTTTGCTTGCAGGCGACTTTTGCTAGCCTCGTGCTCTTTTTCCCAACTTTTTTAACTGTCGTACTGCGTTAAATTTAGTTTAGCGTGAATGAAACAACCGTTCTACGTATGGGAGTAATGCAAGAAACTTCAACGTAGGCAAACGTTGCTTCAAATGAAATGATATTTCCTTGACACCTCTTTTGACACCACTGGAAAATAGTAAAACAGGGAATCCAAATGGCCGCTGATCACATTCAAAATCGTTCATTTAAAGGGATAGATTGTTTTCATCTTGTTGTTGCGCTGAGTTGTTGGCCCAAATCAGTATTCATAGGGCCTGTCATTATTATTTTGCCAATCTTGGGAGTTTTGGAGTGGATGTTGCCCTGGGGATATTGCTATATGTCTTAAGTCATGGTACGTCTGAATCAAAAAGGCAGCGCGAGTTTTTAGAGCTAATGCACATCGTATTGCAAGTATGACATCACCTAGCGGAATTTCTGATGATGTGCTAAGTGGAAATTCAATGTGTTTTTTACCTATCTTCAGAGCCTGAGATCCAAGTAACTAGTAACTTTAACTTTCAAAGACAGGCTACAGTTTGTTGACTAAAGAATAACCTTCGACAAGCTCATGTCTAAGCAAGCCTTACGCCAAAAACCATAATGAATGTCGCGAAATTAGCAGAAAATAGTCGTAAATTTGCATAAATCTCCTGTTGGATAAATTGTAGCCGCAAAGATGAAAAGGCACGCAGTTTTCGGTAAATGAACTTGGTGGAGTAAACAAGAAAGTACTTTATCGATGTTACCAGCTGGCTGTCAAAAACCTTGCATTAGTTTGTCAACAATTTAAGGCAGTAGGGGCACAGGGAACATTCTGGCTTTTGCCTAGCGCGAATCAAAACACGTCAGTTGAAACGGAGAACTTGGAAAGTTTCTATTCCAAAGTACACGGATTATGCCGTAGAAAGTTAAGTTTTAAGCCATATTCAGCTGACTGCTCACGACTGGGGTTAGGCTAATTAGTATTCTGAACTCTCCTTGCCCTAGAATTGTTCAAAATGAAAACAAGCAAGATGATGTTTAATCAAGCCCCTATACGATTAAACGTTGAAAGGCTAATTCGGTGAGATGGCTAACCACAAGAGCATCAAAGCGACTTCATTGAAATAAAGGGTGGAGCCGCTTTAGTAAAGTCTGTCAGTTTGACTAGAATTTATAAATCTGTGCCCTTACCTTGTTGAGGGCCCCGGCATGTTGTCTTGAACCATGCCGGGGCCAATGCGATTATCTAGGCCGAATACGTTACCCTGCGTTCCCGCGAAAATATAGAAAACCGGAGTGCGGAAGGCACAACCGTTTACTAGACCGCTCAACCAAGTTGTGTCGTGTACAATTGAGTGACATGTAAATATGAACACCGGCGCTTGTGAGGTCACATGACCAATGCGGGAAGTGGTGGTGGTGATGGTACATTCAGCGGGGTGATGAACCAGCGGTCTCACGTGACAGACGGGCAGGTTGTGAACAGAGGGGACATGTGTGAGGCTGCGACGACTGGGTGTTTAACGTGAATCAACACGATTCACTACAACCTAATCAAATATTTTGATATTTGGATAAAAATTCAAAAGAAGATCGAGACAGTATAAGTCTGGTTTGTATTCCCGGTAACATCTCTAAAGTACGGCAAGGAACCAAACAGAGATCAGACAACAAATTACATTTGAACTGAAGAACCATTTTCGGTTGCAGTGCATCTTCAAAGTCACTTTTGGCTACTGCGCATTGGGTTGTTGATCGACAAAGCAATCGTCCTGTGTAATTGGCGACAAAAGGTCTATCGATGTGCTGGCGTACTTTAGCAGAGTTAATTAGAGGCAGTTTTTTGTCTTCGGTTATTAAGTGGAAATTCAGATTAGGTTCAAGTTTTAAGATTAAGCCGTAAGCTAAGTGCTGGACTTTGTGATTGTTTGTGATGCTGCTGTGAAAATGAAAAGGAATGTTGCGTCGTAAATCGAGGTTGAGAGATAAAACCTTTCAACTCTGCGTGAAAATAATTTACCTGTCAACAGCCTCCAGGAGGCAGAACCAAGTAATCACAAAATTTGCCCTTTTTGAGAACTAGCTTTTACGTAGACGTCTGATCTGACCTGAAGTTCCAGATCGTCCAAAATCTCGGTCACCACAGGCTGAGACACCAACGCCTTTTCCTTGCGGTCCTATGCACCCGTCGCTCGTACCAATCATCTGGCCATTCAATTATTTGTCTCTTTACTAGTACCAACAAGCTGTTTCAATCAATAACCTCTATTTGTCATACATAATCATCATGCACGGTGGCAGACATCGCGGTCTCCTTAATCTTCCTTGGTATCTACGTGGAGTAGGCGAGCCAAGATAACGCTGCGGTTCCGATGCAATTCAAGATCACACACCGTGACCTCAACATGGTTTACCAACCTGAAACTTTCCATCTACCAGCAGGTGGATTAAAGGCAGCGTTGGTGTGTGTCAACGGACACAGCGCGGTGGTCATTGGGGCTCATGGCTCTCAATACACGGTTGAACGGTCCTAGGAATTCAAGTTCTGGAACTCTGAAATCACACTTTGACGAACTAAGAATCAAACCTTACTCGTTAAGACGTTGAAAGACAATGTCCATGTGTTTCAAATGCTCCTTCTGATCTGCACTGGCAACCAGAACGTAGTCAGTACACGAAAAGACAAAATCTAAACCACATAATACGTGGTGGATGAAACGCCGAAATGTTTGGCCTACATGTTGTAAGCCGAAAGACATTCGCACGAACTCAAACCAACCGAATGGCTCAGAAATAAAAATCTTAGGGATAACAGATGATTCAACAGAGTCCTGATAATAGGCTCGCACAAAATCTAACCAAGAAAAAAACGAATTTTCTGTGTAGATTCAACGAAAATTCATGCAGATTTAGTACTGGGTAGTGATCAAAAATTGTTATTGCGTCTAAAGCACGATAATCACCGCGCTGCCACCATTAATCTACAGCTTTTTTGTGAACCATATACAGCGCAGATGACCAAATTTTGTTTAGCCGTTGAGTATCTGGTTGGGGAGTCGGCGTACTCGGGCATTAACGGGACGACCATTTGTCAAATTTTGGGCGAGAAATTGTGCCGGATCTCGGTTTGCCGGTGAGTTGGTTTAATAAGATCTGGGTATTTTCGCGGTAAGGCCAAGTAGGGTCCGTTTTCAACCCGTAATGTTGTAACCGGAGAAATGGATGACGTAGTTTGCACGGGACACCCTGCGGATAGAGTTGTTAGGGGATAATTTAAACGCCTGTTCTTTAGGTTGAGAAGGAGATCCAAGTTGTTAAAAAAATTTGCGCTTATGATTGGATGGGTCACCTCAGCGATGGTGAAGGCCCAACGAAATTGGCATCGCATTTCTAAATCAAGCGTGAGTTCTGTGCCCGTAGGTGGGGATGGGGGAACCATTGGCGGCTAAAAAACAGGAAAGGGGTTTGGGGAACCGTTTTATAGATCGCGTTAGAGACAACACATACGTTTGCTCCTGAGTCGATCAAGATTGGCATACCAGTTGACAAGTCGGGTCGGAAAAGGCGATGGTTTAGGTGCCCATTAACTGCCGATGGCACTATTGTCGGGCATTCTTACACGGAGGCCCTGTTACGTTTGTCAGAAACAAAGGGAAAACCACTCAAATAACGGTGCCAGATCTCTTCTTGACGCCAGAACCAACCATCCCACGCTAATGCAGGAACAAGCCCGTGCGGAGTAGGTTGTCAAAAGTGAAACTAATTCGAGTCAAGTTTGACCTTGACCTGATAAAAAGCGTAATAAAACACATGTTTGTGAATTAGTGTAAATTGTGTCAGAAACTAAAGATGAGCAATTTTGGAGAATCGTGGATCTCCAACACCTCTCCTCCTTGTAAAGATAGTAACGCTTCGCCTCTCGGTCGACTTGGAGTAGTGTTGGTTTCCGTCGTTTTCGACTACTC